>SJYA01000118.1:89219-153093 GCA_006410615.1 Neotragus moschatus
GTTTATATACATCTTCAATTTAATATATATGTATATATATATAAACGCACATACATGCATATGTAAAGAGATTTGGTCTTCTGCCTAGAGTATAGAAAGCTTGAATAAAATGTCACTCATTTATCAAAAAATAAATAAAATATAAAATCATAAATTTTCCTGAAGCCAGTTGGGTATTGAAGCTCATAAGATTGTAGGTATCTTGAAACAAGGGCAAGTGACTCCTCAAAACCAGACTGACTGCAAGTACAAGGTCACCTGTGACATGACACTGAAGGAAAAGAGGTTGAGGCCATATAAGTAGATGAAAAGAAATCAGACCAAATTGGTAATCAACTGCAATTGGTCAAGCCTAGGCTATGAGTATAGGTTNCACATACATGCATATGTAAAGAGATTTGGTCTTCTGCCTAGAGTAGAGAAAGCTTGAATAAAATGTCACTCATTTATCAAAAAATAAATAAAATATAAAATCATAAATTTTCTTGAAGCCAGTTGGGTATTGAAGCTCATAAGATTGTAAGTATCTTGAAACAAGGGCAAGTGACTCCTCAAAACCAGACTGATTGCAAGTACAAGGTCACCTGTGACATGACACTGAAGGAAAAGAGGCTGAGGCCATATAAGCAGATGAAAAGAAATCAGACCAAATTGGTAATCAACTGCAATTGGTCAAGCCTAGGCTATGAGTATAGGTTCCCCCTAGGAATTATACACAAAAGAGAAACTTGCTCCCTCTGCAGGTTCTTCTGCATTGTCCTCCACAGGTTGCCAAAAAAGGATGATATAAGATGAGAGAATACTTGGAGATAGCCTCCAGCAATGGTGCAAACTTGAGCTTTCCAAATATTTGAAGATTAGAAGCTTCACCAAAAGGTCTATGGATGGGAAATAAGTCCGTAAAGAGACGCTTAATATCATGATTCATGGGGGAAAGCAAATTAAACAACTCTGGAATACCACTACAGTTTTCAGTTGTTTTTTAGTAAAATAAATAAATAAATAAACAATAATACCAATGGCTAATAAATATTAGAGTAACTGGAACTCACTTTCTTTGTCTGTAGAAATGCTAAATAATACAACCATTAGTGAAACAGTTTGACAGTTTCTTATATAAAAATTCACATCATATGACCAAAATTCTCACTTGTAGATATTAGCCCAAGAAAATGAAAACTTGCATTCACACAAAAATTTATGCAGTAATGTCTTCAGAAAGTGTTAGTCACCCAGTCATGTCCAACTCTTTGTGACCCCATGAACTGTAGCCCACCAGGCTCCTCTGTCCATAAAATTCTCCAGGCAGGAATACTAGTGTGGGTTGCCATTCCCTTCTCCCGGGGATCTTCCTGAAGCAGGAACCAAACCTGAGGTTCCAGTATTACAGGCAGATTCTTTACAGTCCGAAGTTTTATTTAAAATGTTACAAAAAACTGGAGACAACCTAAATGTTCTTCTACTTGTGAATGTATAGACACATTTGTGAATGTATATCCAGGTTACAGATTACTACTGAGAAATAAAGAGAGTTATCAATTGATTCAGACTACAATATTGATGAATACAGAATTTATTACAGTAAGAGAAAAAAACCATATTCAAAAGGATCATATTTCATTTATATGACACATAATTTCATTTATATAATATTCTAGAAAATACAAAACTATAGAAACAGAGAACAGATCAATGAATACTGGGGATAAGGAGTGATGAAGAGATAAACTAGATAGGGACATAAAAGAACTTTAAGGGTAATAAAATATTCCATATCTTGATCATGGTAATAGTTATATAAGTATATGCCCTGTTAAAACTCATAGAACTCTGCATTAAAAAGGGTTAAATTCCCTGAATATAATAAATCTTACTTTAAAAATAATTATCACTTATCAGCTTAATAACCAATATGAATTATGGATTTATATACAGGCATATATCAACTAACAGCTACCAATTTATCTACTCCTTATATTCAATATATTCTTCAAATTAATATACAAGCATAAACTTATTTCATCTTCAGAAACTTATAAGGAAGGTACTACTGTTTTCACCATTTAATAGTTGAGCAAACCGAGACTTAGGATTTTATATAACTCACCAAGATCATCAAGTCTGTCAAGAGCAATGCAAAACTTTGGACACAGACAAGTATAGTCAAAGACTAAGCCTACAATCTTATACACAGTTATATATTTGTATATACTTATATATAAGTAACATTTAGTTATATATATGCATGTTCATGTGCTTATGTGCTCAGCTGTATCTCACTCTTTGCAATCCCTTGGAATGTAGCCCACCGGGCTCTGTTCATGGAATTTTCCAGGCAAGAATACTAGAGCGAGTTGCCATTTCCTGCTCCAGGGTATCTTCCTGATCCAGGGATCAAAACCACATCTCTTGCATTTCCTGCACTAGCAGGTGGATTCTTTACCAATGTACCACCTGGGAAGCCAGTTATATACATAGTAATATATTTATGAAAATGTGTTTTATGTTACACTAAATAATAATTTTGGAAATGAAGATGATTATGATATAAAACTAAGAAATTAAGGAGAAAATATTCACAGAGGGATTTTATATGTGTGTGTGTGTGTGTATATACATATATATATATATATATATATATATATACAGAGAGAGAGAGAGTTGATGTATACTGTTATTTGTGGTATTTATATTGATCTCAAACGGCATCAGTCTGCAACAGCTTGGAGTAGTATTTGGGTTCCCAGCTAGAGATTGAGGCTGGGTCACAGCGGTAAAAACACCAAATCTTAGCCACTAGACCAATCAGATCCCTGGGCCCTCCAGGTTCAATCCCTGGCCCTTTGCCTCTGCAGAAAAGAATTTCCACAAAGATGCAAAGGAGTGAAGTAAGTATTTATTACGAGGAAAAGGGTACAGAACATGTGGATAGACACACAGTAAGTCTCGGAGGGAGAGTCCATGAGTTGTGCCTTCCTGGCAGTTTAAGTCACTTGTATGGGGCACGTTTTCCAGTTTTCCTTTGGCCAATCATTTTATTTGCCTGGCTCACAGTCCTGTGTTTGGGGAATGGGTGATACGCGGTCTGGGCAGGGCCCAACCTCTTCCCTTAATAGTCCTGATATTCTCCTCTTAGAGTTTCAGTCAATAGAGAGTGAATCTCTGATCGTCTTATCCTGTGGGGACGCATCTACCTCTTTCCTCAATATTGTTTAAATTCTCCACAGACACTGAATTAGCAAATATTGATCACTGTCCCTAGAAGAAACACAGGGTTAAGTGCCTGTGAACCTGTGGTCAGAACATCTCCAACAAATGATGAATGTATAACCTTGCTTTTTGTATGTTTCTGTCTTAAAACATTTATTTGATACAGTTGATTTATTAAATCAAACTCACACCCTGCAGCACTATAATTCATGCTGGAAAGAAGCTTAACTAACACACAAATTTTCTCCAAAAGGGACATCATAGCTTTCTTGCAGTTTGAAACACTAGATAACATTTCAACACTATGCTTGGGCACCATTTTAAACATCAAAATAACAAATAAAAAGAAAAAAAAAAAGGGAAAAACATGACACCTATTATAAGCAGAAAGAAGGCTTACTTACAGTGTAAGAATCAAAACAAGTCAGTGATTCACCTTGACTAATCTAACTGGCAACTTTTGACAGAGGTCATTTAAATTTGTTCACCACTCTGCACATAAATACTTCAAGAAATGATCAAGAAAGCATGTGAAGTATTGATTTACTTACAAATATAATTTAGCCCATAGGCCTATAAAAAATCTTCTAGTAATGAGGATCAATTCTGTGTGTGTGTGTGTATAATCTCTAATTTAAAATTTGTATTTTTGTTAGTATTACATTATGAACATTTTCATTTTCAAAATTTTTTGAGGTTTTCATTTCAAAAATTATTTAAATTCATGCTTTGAAATTACTATGGTGACTGCAGGCATGACATTAAAAGATACTCCTTGGAAAAAATGTTATGGCCAACCTAGATAGTATATTCAAAAGCAGAGACATTACTTTGCCAGCAAAGATCCGTCTAATCAAGGCTGTGGTTTTTCCAGTAGTCATGTATGGATGTGAGAGTTGGACTGTGAAGAAGGCTGAGCGCCGAAGAATTGATGCTTTTGAACTGTGGTGTTGGAGAAGACTCTTGAGCGCCTCTTGNAATGTTATGGCCAACCTAGATAGTATATTCAAAAGCAGAGACATTACTTTGCCAGCAAAGATCCGTCTAATCAAGGCTGTGGTTTTTCCAGTAGTCATGTATGGATGTGAGAGTTGGACTGTGAAGAAGGCTGAGCGCCGAAGAATTGATGCTTTTGAACTGTGGTGTTGGAGAAGACTCTTGAGCGCCTCTTGGACTGCAAGAAGATCCAACCAGTCCATTCTGAAGGAGATCAGTCCTGGGTGTTCTTTGGAAGGACTGATGCTAAAGCTGAAACTCCAGTACTTTGGCCACCTCATGAGAAGTGTTGGCTCACTGGCAAAGACTCTGATGCTGGAAGGGATTGGGGGCAGGAGAAGGGGACGACAGAGGATGAGATGACTGGATGGCATCACTGACTCAATGGACGTGAATTTGAGTGAACTCCAAGAGTTGATGATGGACAGGGAGGCCTGGTGTGCTTCGATTCATGGGGTTGTAAAGAGTCAGACACAGCTGAGTGACTGAACTGAACTGAACTAGTACATTTATATAATTAATTGATTAATTGAATATTTTAAGAATCAAGAATTTGGACTCTTTTTTATTATAATTTTTCAGTGATTAAGTTAACTTTTTTTCCTAATCTATCTTCCACTAGAAGATGTAAACTTCATGTAGTCAAAGATACTTTGTTATTTTGATCATTATTAAAATCTCTTTCTTAGGGTCATCCCTAGAACATAGTAGATGTTCATTTAATTTTTGAATGGATAAATAAACATACTTAAGCCCCTATGGATGAAGAGATCTGGATTAATTGACTTCTACTCTCAAGAAGAAAAGAAAAAAAAATTTCATACTTATATGTGTTAATAGTAAAACAAGAAGAGAATCCATGGTAAAAAAAAATCTTTAATTAATCCTATTTATCTCAGAGCATATTCATCCATATCAGAGCAAAATAACAGAGTTTCTAATTCTAGGTATTTGAAAGGGGATTAAATTCTATTCATATTTTTTTGAAAGAATTGAAAATAATACCTACCACTGCTAAAGTTATGTATAATTTAATGTCAATATGGCAAAAAAATCTATTTATATATCTTAGTAAAAACCATTTGAGAAAGCCATTGTGAATATTCTATGTATTCTGTTATAGAAATACTGAATAATCTAGTGCTGAACATGGTAATGATAAATGTAATTACTTAAACTTTAGATAAAAATAAAGGCTCTGATCAAGTGAACCAGAAAGAATCAGTAAATGCATTTTTTGAGCAAAATGAATGCTGCTTATGATCAACCCAGATTAAGTTCAACAGCCTATTAGCAAGGGAAGTTCTCACATGAGTAGAATCTGCTTTTTCATTTCCTCTCAAAGGATTAGTTACATAAATGTCAATTTCATAAAAAACTAGGTCAGTATGGTTAAAAAAATATTTGAGTGAAACAGAAAAGTACAGTGGTACCTATTGATTAAATGAATAGTTTTTGTTTTGCTTTGGTGATGGAAAGTGAAGTCGCTCAGTCGTGTCCAACTCTTTGTGACCCCATGTACTATAGCCTACCAGGCTCCTCCATCCATGGGTATTTCCAGGCAAGAGTACTGGAGTGGGTTGCCATTTCCTTCTCCAGGGGATCTTCCCAACTCAGGGCTTGAACCCTGTCTCCCGCATTGCGGGCAGACACTTTAACCTCTGAGCTACCAGGGAAGCCCTGGTTTTGCTTTGGGGGAAATACAAATTCGGAATGCTTCTTCAACAACTTGCTGACTTCCAGCTGACATAACTCAACCTCTAGAAACATAATTAATAGCATTATTTATTAGGATTTATTATGTGCAATTCCATAGACTATCGTCTGCCAGGCTCCTCTGTCCTTGGGATTCTTCAGGCAAGAATACTGAAGCGGGTAGCAATTCCCTTCTCCAGGGGATCTTCCCAATCCAGGGATTGAATCTTGGCCTCATTTCAGGCACATTCTTTATCATCTGAGACACCAGGGAAGCCCAGTTATTAGAATTGATAGTCTATATTTAGCTAGCCATAATTTAATCTACAATTTAGATAAATATTTTGAGACTTTTTCTTCATCTTCCATCCAGATGCCTATAAGAAATATTGTTTAGATTTTCAGCTGGATTTTCTGATATACATAGAAAATATGTTTTAAAAATTATGCTTATGGCTTTCTACTAGATTTAGCACAAGGATATGTTTAGTGACCTTGACACAAAATATTTTCCATGAATAAAACTATGTTAAAAATATGCTTATGGCTTTCTACTAGATTTAGCACAAGAATATGTTTAGTAACTTGACACAAAATATTTTCCATGAATTGGTAGGCACGGACTGGAATGAAAAGTGAATGAGAAGTGAAAAAATGAAAATAACTTTTGAAAAAATCTTCAGTAAGCTTATTAATAAAAATGACAGAGAAAAAGAACTAATGTTGGAAATTTGTTGTTGCTTTTAAAGTTTATTTTTAGCTTTGGGGATAATAAAGAATGCCTATGTGCTTAGGTGGATGACCTATGAAAGAAAGAGAAAATATGAATCTGAGCATTCATTTAAACCAAATATATAAGAAAGGCATCACTGTTAATTCTACTTCATTTAAATAATGTAATAAAATGATATGAGGATTGCTGATTTCAGATGATAGTATGTGAAAGACATAACCAAAGAAAAGGAATATAAATAACTTTTTTGTTGAAGAAATATTACCATATGCTACATAAGTAATAAATTAAGTAAAGGAATATATGTAAGTAATCTTTATGTAAGTAGTTAATATTATATTTTTATATTTTCAAAAATAAAATAATAAATAATTCTGAAATGTTGAAATGTTTTATTTAATAAGCAATTACTGTTATTAAATAAATGTGATAAATCATCTGTATATTAATTTGTTATGTTTTATTTATCCTTTATTCCTCTAGATAAAATGTAGAGGATTCTCATTTTTAGATAAAGGACTCTAACACTATACTGTTGAAACTTGAATAGGGTGAAAATTCAGATGAAAAACGGACCCTAGGTAGATTATTGTAAACACAGACTATAGAGACCTATTAAAACGAAAGCACAGTGGCAGAAATATCTTCTGTGAGAATAAATCTAATAAGCTAAATTATTATGTCACTTTTAATAGCAACATTAGCATGGGTGATGAGTATATGTATGAATCAACAAAGGGCTTCCTGTAAAGAAGGTTGGCTTTAAATAGTGGTGATTTAGGAAGCTTTAACCAAAATGATTAAATTAAGAAATTTCCATTTTAGATTTGGCTTAGAGATCTTCTGGGGAAAAGAGTATCCATGAATATTTTCACATTTCTGCATATAACCTAGACTTTATGAGCTAAGGGCAAAGGTTAAAAGATGACAATACAGTGAATTCCACTGGAGAGAATCAAAGACTTTTTTCTCTCCCAGAGACATTTTCTTGAAATCCAGGGTCTTGAATTTAGAGCTCTTTCTCCCTCTCTCTCCCTTCATCTCCCCTCATACCTCAAACAGAAGGGGGAGTTTTACCACCCAACCCGATACCATCTTAGAACCTCAGAATTTCAGCATTACTGTCCGTTTTGCACCCGCACTGCCCAGGTATGGCAACATGAGGATCTCATATCCATGAAGACTAGCCTCTGAGAACTGATACTGAGATGCTGTCTGAGTAATAAGCTATCTGTTCTCTGATCCAGAGACCCAATGTTTTCTGTTAGAATATGAATTACAAGGAACAATTAGCTGTTTGTTGGTAAAGGACATAGCAGAGAAAGGCTCAAAGTCATGGCTTTCAATGTTTTGAATCAAAACACTGTATGTAAAGATTCAAGCCAACATCTTGACAGTTTTTGCCTGAGATTTCTCATTTCTTGCAAAATTAAATTCAAGATACATCTACTCTGGGGCTGCCTCAACCCCACCCACTTAATTCTCTTCTGGTTGAAGTGCTATCTATATACCCTGTCAAAACATATCTGGTATTGGAAACTATGTGAATATATGCATCTTGCAAGATTTGGGACTGAAATTAACAAAAAAATAAATGGCTAGTTTTCTTTGTGTTTCACTTGGATTTGTGTATATTATGTTTTATTCACTATTTAGAGGATTCTGTCTCTAAATGTTTCTTTTTACCTCTGTGTTTCTAGAGATGGAAACACTAATTCCTATATCATTTTTATATTTACCTCTTGCTAAGTTAATTTATTCCTAATATCCTCAACCCCATCACATTCTTAACAGCATTTAACAAAGCTTTCTTTAAAACAGTTTTAAATTATCAGATGGAATGAGTACTTTGGGTATTGAACAGCAAGAAAAAAAAATGTATGGTACAAGATATATATTATAATTTATGATGTTTAAAAATAATATTAGGTTCACACCAAATTAGCAATAACATATTTTCATAAATATGACAATGAAATCAAAATATTTTAATCATTTCAAATAGGTAAAATTATTTTTACAGATTTAGTCTTCAGTAAATTTATAAATACAATTACCATTTAGTTTTTCATTTGATAAAATAGATTGCAGCAGTTAGAACTTATTTGAATAGACCTCATAAATCATAGTTTTTCTTAAATATTGGTGACATGAATAAAATTGACAGATACCCTTCTTACTATTCACAAATGCTGTTATTATCTTTGTCAGCAAAGCTGTTCAGCAAACCTAATGGGGCCTAACCGTTTCTGGGTATAACATTTGTCTAAATAGTACTATAGTATTTTCATGAGTTGTATTATAAATCTCTGCCCCAAATGAATAGACTTATTATTATTTTTTTAATTGTGCTATTTGGGTTTGGCCTGATCATCTTGCATTCTTCATACACACTCACATTTGGGACAAAGATGCCTGAAATTTTATTCTGAGTATAAATGGTCACTTGGACAGTCTAACCTCTGGACCCAACACTATACATATAATAGAAATAAGTTATTTAATCTTATTTATGAACACAGAGCACAGGCAACAAAGAAAAATAAAAGTAAGATTGATGTTAAAGTGTGACCATAGAGGAGCAAGTTCTAGAACTTGGGTTCCTATGGTTTTAAGCATCCATCCTACCTGTGGAGAAGGATATTCTGGGATTCTATCCCAGAATATCATACCTTACTGGACTTTGTAATCCATATACCATAAAACCCATGTGTGTGTGCATATTCAGTCATGTCTGACTCTTTTGAGACCCTATGGACTGTAGCCCGTCAGGCTTACGTGTCCATGGAATTTTCCAGGCAAGAATACTGGAGTAGTTGCAATTTCCCACTCCAGGGTATCCTGGACCCAAGGATTGAACTTGTGTCTCTTACTTGGCAGGCTTTTTCTGTACTGATTGTGCCACCCAAGAAGCCACAATATCCACAGCATTACATTTAACAGAAAAAAGGAAGTAAGTTAGAATAACAGCAACCCCATCATCAAGTCTTAGAAGCAACTGCCTCCTTTGTTCCATTTTTGAGGCCCAGGCTCTGATTATTCTAAGTACTACTAGTCATGAGTTCTCCTGTTTAGTGGGAAAAACAAATTAAAAAGAATGATTATAATACAAACTTCTTTCAAAACTTTCACTACTAAAGTAAAAAAACTTTGTATTTGCCGCTTAAAAAGTACTATTTTAAGAATATTTACACATATTAATTAATTTCATCCCTTTATTTTTTCCTTCAAATTTATTACGCAGATTCTTGTATTATATGAGTGACAGTAAATGAGAATATTGCAAGTCATTAATAACAGGGCTGGAGGCATCACTATGTCTGATCTAGTGGCCTTTCAATTACTCATGCAGGGTGAGCACTTAGACACAGAGTCTGTGAACACTGTGATATTTGAATATGGCTTCTAGTACCATGATCTAGCTAGGGCTGTTGCCATTCAACCCAAAATGCAAGCGATGAGGGTCTCAAGGCAATGAGGAGTAAAAGCAAATGTCACTTTAAAAGGAAGTTGTTCTGGTCCATCTAGCTCTTCCTTTCAGGATTTCAAGGCAGCCTTCAATCACTTTAGGGTTTTCCATTGTTTGCAACTTCCTCAGAAGGCTAGAAGTGATTCTAAGGGCAGTATCTTAAACCTTTGACATCTCCCCTGGGTATATGATTTCTTCAAAGACTTGCCCCAAGCCATGCCAATGGGGACAGATTTGTGATAGTTTCAGAACCTAAAATCAATTGTATTTTCCCAGGAAAAATTCTTTATAACTAAAAAATTTCTCACAGAATTCCAAAATTGTAAGCCTTTTGAAAAGAAACCAATGATGTGGTGCATTAGAGCTTCCATCTCATAATGAGAAAACTAAGAGTTTAGAAAGGTCACAAAAGTGATTTCTTAGAAGTAGAACTATGACTTAGCCCCTGACTCCTAGTCAAGTATTATTTTCCCTCAGCTCTGCTCTAAAACTTAATTTCCTTCTGAAATCCACTTTGTGACAGATATTTCTGAAATGAAAGAGCTATTTATGACAAAAAAAGTTTTTATATGAAGGACATGATCATTTTTCCCTCTTTGCTCTAAGAGGACAGTAAAATTTCATGCTTTCATAAAAACATGGTATAGTATGAAGGTATAAATAGATATGCAAGGGCTAATATAAAATAATCTAATGCCAACTGTCAATAAGGGAATGCTTTATAGGAAAAAAAGTACTTATTCAATTTTTAATTTTGGCATGATTTTCCTTCTTCATTCTGTCAAAAGTACTTGTCATTGCAAGGAAAGACAGATAATCAGATGCATTTTTAAGGTTGTAATCTGAGTTCAAACTTGATACCCAATACTCTTTGCAGGGAGCAAAATCCTCAAAGAGGGCTTTTTTTTTTTTTTTTTTTTAATGTAATGAATGTAACAAAGGAACTATTTTTAATGGTGAGGTCAAGGTTAAAGGAACTAAAGTAAAGATGATGAAGCATCCCGGTCCAGCAAGAGTAGAAAGTCATTACCTCTCCCTTGCCTGACATGACAAAAGGCGGGAGATGATGTCAGAACTTGACAAGAAGCAAGAGCTGGGATCAGCAGAAAGGTCGCTCAACAGGATATGAGGTTACAGGCAGAAGGATAGAGCCACTGCCGAGGCCAGGCAGAAAGTAAAGGGAGAATACGCACCCCAACTGCTCCCTCTCCTTTCAGATATTAATTTCCTGACAGTACCTCCACTTGGCTGAACTCAAGCAGAATCTAGAGGGGAAAGGAGGTATAATGAAGCAGTCTGCACAAACCATGTTTTCTGGACAATAGCAGAGGAGAAATGGGTATAGAAAAGGTCTAGATGAGCACACAAAATAATTGAGTCACTATTGTCAATGCTGTGCTTTCAATCCGTGAATACAGTTCTACCTACTCTCTCCTAATTAAAACAGGGAGATGAACACCATTCAAAAAGTATGATCAAATTACTCAGAAGGCCAAGGAAGTAGTCTTAAGGCTGCCAGTTAGAGCTGGAGAATGTTTTACATGGTATAACAACTGGATGCTGGAGAAAAAGAACTTAAGCAGAGAGATAACCAGAGCATTGTTAATGTATTAATATAATGTTATAAATATAATAATAATAAGGAAAAGCTGAGTTTACTTTGAACATATAGTTAGTGGAGTAAACGAGTATTTAGGAAATGGGGAAGTTGCAGGCTATGTGGCCCAAAAGGGCATGTTGAGATTAGATTTCTAAGAGTCTGAGATTAATTCTGTTAATAATGAGGCGAATACATAAGAGGATAGAGAGATCATACATTAAAAGATATTGTGATAATCTGATGTGCAGTGAACATGACCTCCTGCATGTCTTGAAGAAATATTATTATCTAGAATTAAATACATTTTATTTTTTGTTGAATTTGTGCAGAAGTATACAGTCTCTGTCGAATGGTAGGTGCTTAATAAATTCTAATTGTAACAGGGAAATTTTCAGATTTGGTGGGGCATGTATATAATTTGGGAAACTGTGTTTAGAAGAAGAATAAAAAATAAGAAAAAAAATTAGATACACGATTTTAGATGAGGTCATGTAATTAAGTGGCTCTACTGCTTAAGCCTCAGTAACTTCATAGTGAATCTTTTTTTTTGCTCTGGATTGGATAAATGGATGCTGTCATAAGTATGAAGCTTCCCAGATGGTACAGTGGTAAAGAATCCCCCTGACAATGCAGGAAGCACAAGAGACACAGATTCAATCCCTGGGCTGGTCCCCTGGAAGAGGAAGTAGCAACCTACTGCAATATTCTTGCCTGAAAAATCCAAAGGATAGAGGAACCCAGCAGGCTACAGTTCATGGGATCGAGAAGCATCAGAGACGACTGAGCACATATTACCATATATTTGCATGATTACAAAAAAAGGTAAATTTTATAATAGAGAATAGTACTAAGTAAACAAAAGAAGCTATGGATACTTTTTCTCATTGTTAGAATAAATAGTGGAAAGGGAAACAGTTGGTGAAAAATTTAAGCCAATAAACTGTTCAGTAGTTAACTGATTCCAAAAATATTTATGAGTGTGTAAAATATTCCAGGAATTAAGCTAGAAAATATAGATGGGAAAAATGCACTCAATGCCTTCTAGACAGCAGATTAAAATGCCAGAAACACGGAATTCTAAGTTACAAGTTCTGGTCAATACATGAAAATGGTACTGGGAGAATACAGAACAGAATTATCTTCATTAGTCTCAGTTCTCTATAGTTAGAATTAGGATGCAAAGTGAAATGGCAGATGTAAGCTAGATCTCTGTTATCAGGGAACTGATATGATGACATTTTTATTTTGGAAAAGCCTTTGTTTAGCTGCACAATGGAGGAAGGATTGGTGATATTATTGCATAATGTAATATATAGTTTAAATTATCTATATATGTATGAGGTTTCCCTGGTGGCTCAGATGTTAAAGAATCTGCCTCTCTCTCTGCAATGCAGGAGACTTGAGTTCTATCCCTGGGCTGGTATATATACTATATATAGTATAGCATATAGATAAACAGGGAAGCTACTGCATATATTAAAAAGGAAATAATAATAGAATTATGACATTCCAGTAGTCATGTATGGATGTGAGAGTTGGTCCATAAAGAAAGCTGAGTGGCTGAAAAATTGATGCTTTTGAACTGTGTGGTGTTGGAGAAGACTCTTGAGAGTCCCTTGGACTACAAAGAAAACAAACCAATCAGTCCTAAAGGAAATTAGTCCTGAATATTCATTGGAAGGACTGATTCTGAAGCTGAAACTCCAATACTTTAGCCACCTGATGCGAAGAACTGACTCCTTGGAAAAGACCCTGATGCTGGGAAAGAGTGAAGGCAGGAGGAGAAGGGGATAACAGAGGATGAGATGATTGAATGGCGTCACTGACAAAATGGACATGAGTTTGAGCAAGCTCCCAGAGTTAGTGATAGACAAGGAAGCCTGACATGCTGCAGTCCATTGCGTCACAAAGAGTTGGACATGACTGAGTGACTGAATTGAAATGTGTACTGAAGAAGGGAAAATCTTAGTAAGCAGAATCAATGGAGCTTGGTTTTGAAGTTGGACAATTATATGAATGGAAGAGAGGAAAGGAGGAACACCTAGTTTTTTAATTGACTGTTTGATGATGTCTTTAACCAAAGTATAGAGTATGAAAAGTAGGTCAGATTGTGGAGAAATGTAAATGAATTTGAGTTGAGTTATATATGTTGCATCTGATCTTCCTATAAGCAGTTGACTGCACAAATCTGGAGCTCATGGCAATATCTGCATTCAAGATAGAGATTTGGGTAATGGACACGCACATGGCATGAAGGAAGAGCAGAGGCAAAGGCTGGGNAACAGAGGATGAGATGATTGAATGGCGTCACTGACAAAATGGACATGAGTTTGAGCAAGCTCCCAGAGTTAGTGATAGACAAGGAAGCCTGACATGCTGCAGTCCATTGCGTCACAAAGAGTTGGACATGACTGAGTGACTGAATTGAAATGTGTACTGAAGAAGGGAAAATCTTAGTAAGCAGAATCAATGGAGCTTGGTTTTGAAGTTGGACAATTATATGAATGGAAGAGAGGAAAGGAGGAACACCTAGTTTTTTAATTGACTGTTTGATGATGTCTTTAACCAAAGTATAGAGTATGAAAAGTAGGTCAGATTGTGGAGAAATGTAAATGAATTTGAGTTGAGTTATATATGTTGCATCTGATCTTCCTATAAGCAGTTGACTGCACAAATCTGGAGCTCATGGCAATATCTGCATTCAAGATAGAGATTTGGGTAATGGACACGCACATGGCATGAAGGAAGAGCAGAGGCAAAGGCTGGGTTACTTTCAACTCTAAGTAGTCAAAATAACAAACCCTGAATAACAGCTTAAATACGATAATATTTATTTATTTTTCACATTAGAGCCATTTATTCCAGGTTTTATAATGGCAGTACTAAACCACAAAATCCCAAGTAATACATTCTTTCATGTTATTTGATTCTGTAGCAAAATTGTCCCCAAATGCAGTGATGTAAAACAATCAGACTCAGTCTGTGTGTGAGGAATTCGAATGGTTCATAGTCAGGACTGTGTGTTCATTTGCTCTGGTGCTGAGCATCAGCCAGACGATTCAAAGACTGGGGGCTGGATTTATACGAAACCATGCTTAGCATAAATCTGGCGGCTGTGTCTCTCTCATGCTGTCTTTTCACACATGCTTCTTCACGGCATGGGGCTGAGTCCTAAGAATAAGTGAGCATGAGCCCAGGTGACGCTACATCTCCTTTTATGATCTAATCTTGCAGTGTGTCACTTTTCCCACGTTCTCTGCCTGCAGTTCATCACAGTCTCACCCAGTTGCCAGTGGAAAGGAAACCACTCTTCTTCATTATAGGTGGTGGCAACAGCAACAAGCAACATGTTCTGGAGCACTGTTTGAGATGTAAAGTATTACTTAGCTCATTTTTGGAAAAACAATCTATTAATACTACAGCTGGGATTCTGCCAGTGTATTCATTTCCCACCTCTATAATGTGACCCTTATTCTCCTGGTGCAATGTTTCTTCTCTAATAGAGTTCTCTGAATACAGGAAAGGTGTGTCCAGAGCTCTCCTAAGGAAATTACTAAAACTTACACAGAAAATATCCATTTATGTCTCATTGACTAGAAGGTAGTCACATCTTTACATCTAGCAGTAAGAAAAATACAGAAATGTCTTATTTTGGGTGGTCATTTTTCCAAGCTAAGAATTAATACATAGGGAAAGAATCAACAAGAAATCTCTATTATGAGAGAGAAAAACTAGTAATTACTAATATATGAAACATGCTTTTTTTTCCATGTACATTTTCCAACAAGGTTGCCACATTTCCATAGATAGTTACTTTGGGGGAAAAAAAAAAAGTTCTAGCTGCAATTTTGGTAAGAAATCAGTTCCTTACAGATACGTAGCTTCTATGTAATGTGTAGACTCATGAAAATTATGATAGTCATCATTTTAAAACAAATTATTCTTCAAGACTGTCAATTTTACTGTCTGCTAATTTTCCTTCCCCTGCTTCAGAAGGCTGATTATTTGGTTTATTTGACATTGAGTCAAATTTGTCTTAAAGTGAGGATTGTTGACAGCTGCATGGGTCAATTTTGAAAGATCAATTTTAAATGAATGGGTTGAAGGAAGAAGTTTACTTCAAATATCTTTTGCTCAGGCTTAGCAATGCTATCATTGATTCTGATCAGGGCTAAAAGCACTGTGCTCTTTTCCCAAATAAAACATTTAAAGTACAGCTTTCTGAACATTGGAAAAAGGTGTAATAACAGAATAATAAAACAGACTCCCATTACCACCGTCCTGAAAATGACAGACAACATAATAGTGAGAGACATTGTTGGTTCTGTTTTTACCTATACACCATCATTTAGCAGGATTCCTCAGAACCTCTTTCCTTAATCCGTTAGTACGCAGTGCTAAAAAATGGTGAAATAAACTTAGACATTTTTAATACTGCATGATTTATCAGAATCTTTAATATTCCAATGAATATAGTAAATCTCCAAGAAGAGAGGCATTCTGCTATATTTTCTAAATCTATTTGTTCACAGATTTTCCTTTTCACAAACCATCTTAAAAGAAGTAAAATGTCTCTAGTGTTCCCTCTGCCTTGAGAGAAAAATCATTTTCCTTATCCTTGTCTCTTCCTGTTTTGGTTATAAATATAATTTGAATCACACATAGATGTACTCATATTCATACCAGAATCACTCAAACATGTATGAATGTATTAGATACCAGGTACAGCTAGGAATGGGGAATACACACATTTAACTGATAAGGATATTTTTAACCTATGTCAAGGAACTCAAGATGCAGTCGTTTCTTTACCCAATTCCACTGTCCTGTTTTGGGCAAGGTGTCATTCTTCTGTGACTTCACAGCTCCCTGAAATGTCCACTGTTATAATATTTTCTTCATTATATACAATTCTCTGTGCCCATGTGTCTCCCCTACCACTTCTTGAGGAGGCTGCTTGGAGGAGATTATGCTTGGTTTGAGTTTTACAAAATTGGCAGGAACTTAGTGATTAAGGAGGGGAGCTGAAAATTTTAGATAGAATCAGGAGCAAGAATCTCAAGGTTGTAAAACTGAACAAGAAGCACAAGATGAGAGAGAATAGAAACCAAGACGGAAGTGGGGTTACAGAGAAGCCTGTATATAATTTAAAGCAGCCAGGACTTTAGCTTGTTGTGTATCACTGGAGGAAGTCACCAGTGATGAGGTTTGGCAGTAGAATTCAATTTTCACTTTTAAAGAGCATCTAGTCATAAAGTAGAATATAAAATGAATCTGTACGTTTATGGCTAGTTGGGCTTCAGTGTGGCAGACCTGGTTTTAATTCCTGGATCGGGACGATCCCCTGGAGAAGGGAATGGCAATCCACTCCAGTATTCTTGCCTGGAGAATCTTATGGACAGAGGAAACGGGTGGGCTGCAGTCCGTGGGGACACAGAGTCAGACACAACTGAGCACTAACACTATCTATGGTTAGTTACCCAGCAAAAGATTTGCTAAAGGATATTAGCTCACAGAATCATTGAGATGTCTAGAGAGACAGGTTTGAGATTAAATTTACTGGAGAAATATTCAGAACTTCACTACACATTAAGTTAGTGAAGGAGCCTTCCCCTGGTGGTAGTGATCAACCCAGACTCTGCAAAAGAACAGCCTGATATTGAAACCTGTCCCACCACAGCTGCCACCACACCTCTTACAGCATAACAGCCACCTCACCGCTCCCTACAGAAGAACTAGAATCGCATCCATGTGTATCTAAGTGATGCAGTCCACATCACAAATCTACAGACTAACTGCACGGGAGACTAAGAAATAGTGCCTCTGCAATTCTATCATTTGAAGGAGGAACTTGTAAGATCCTGTCAAAATGTAACAGTCAAAAATGGTTCAAAAGATGGAGGCAGGCAAGAATAAAAACCACTTAACTGAAAATGGAAGGCAGTACAAGAAGTAAGAAAAGCAACTGTCCAGGCATGAATAGTTAGCACAGTGGGAGTTAGCATGATTTCGATGGTGAGGAAGGGAAAAGTGAAAAAAACAGTTAGGGTTTAAAATAGCGCAGANTTGCTGACTGTATAGAGCTTCTCCATCTTTGGCTGCAAAGAATATAGTCAATCTGATTTTGGTGTTGACTGTCTGGTGATGTCTATGTAGACAGTCTTCTCTTGTGTTGTTGGAAGAGAGTGTTTGTTATGACCATTGTATTCTCTTGGTAAAACTCTATTAGCCTTTGCCCATGCCATTGCTTCATGTCAAAATAGAAGAGGGGAAAAGTGAAAGCAGTGATAGATCTTATTTTCTTGGACTTCAATATCACTGCAGATGGTGGCTGCAGTCATGAAATTAAAAGACACCTGCCCCTCAGAAAGAAGCTGAGATAAACCTAAATGGTGTGTTAAAAAGCAGAGATGTTATTTTTCTGACAAAAGTTCATACAGTCAAACTATGAATTTTCCAGTAGTCATGTACACATGTGAGAGTTGGACTGTAAAGAAGGCTGGAGAAGACTCTTGAGATTCTCTTAGACTGCAAGGATTCAAACTAGTCAATCCTAAAGGAAATCAAACCTAAATATTCTTTGGAAGGACTGATGCTGAAGTTGAACTCCAATACTTGCACACCTGCTGTAAAGAGAAGACTTACTGGAAAAAGACTGATGCTGTGAAAGATTGAAGTCAAAAGTATAAAGGGATGACAGAGGATGGGATGGTTAGATAGCATCACCGATACAATGGATACGAATTTGAGGAAACTCTGTAAGATAGTAGAGGACAAAGACGCCTGACATGCTATAGTCCATGAGGTGGCAGGATGACTGAACAGCAAAAGACCAGCCTTCCATAGCCCATATGCCACATTTTGGCAAATTTAGAAAAGCATCTTCTCCTTTATTTTAGTTTCATTTGTTAAAAACTTGTTTAAAAAAATATCAATTTAGTCAGAACATGACACTTTCTACTGTAACAAATGCAGAAATGCAGCATCTTCTCTCATATCATTAAACTTCATTATTATCAAAGACAAGAATCTTTGAAGGTTTGTCACACTATGTCACACATGTCTACAACAGGGCATGGCACATAATTGCTAAATGTTTTGACGAATGAATGCATGCTACAGTTTGTCTCAAATCATTTCTGCAACAATATAGTTAACATAACTGACATCAATCAGTTCATCACAGGAAAAAAAATATTTGGTTTGATCTAGTTGAGACATGTTAAATGATGTGCTAAGCTAGTTCTTTTTCTTTTTTTCCCAATAGTTCTGCTTCATCTTCTGCCCCAATTTGCCAAACTACAGTCCACCTAGCACTTCATTTATTAGAACTAGTTATTCTGATTCAGCTGTGTATATAATTACTCAAGAATAATAAAAGTATAATTATTTACAACTCAAAAGTATTTTGCTTACATCAGAGACACACACTACTACTGAGCTGGATAAGTATTTGTGTGTGTGTGTGTATGTGTCTTGGGGTGTAATGAGATAAATGTTATGATTAAAGAAAAACTCAGATAACTGTAGCCAGTTGGCTTTTACATCAAATTAGAATAGGGAAAAATTAGATCTTGGTATCAACAGATTTGCTTGCTCCTTGGAAAGTATGTTACTATCATATACACAAAGGAAATTGTTTTTCCTTTAAAATGAGTCTGATGGTACCTATTTAATGCCTGAGTTTGACATTCTGGAAAGGTTTGTTCAAAAGGCATTGTCAAATACTATTTAAAAGTTAATCTACTTAACTCTATAGAACAATGAAAATATGTATTAAGGGTATCAAGCACTACTATCTTCATTTTTTTAAGTGTCTTTTGAAATTCCTGTTGTTTTAGAAATGTTACCTAGGAAAGCTTTTCTGATATTTATCATAAAACATATTATGCATGAGTTTTAAATATAAATTATCATATATATATATATATATATATATATATGGTTTGCTGCAGATTTCCTTGGCATTTCATTGGTTAAGACTCCATCTTCTAATGTAAAGGGTAGGGTTCAATCATTGGTCAGGGAATTAAGATCCTGCATGCAATGTGGCCCAAATTAAATAATAATATTACTATGTTTGCATTACTAAGCATAATCAGAAATTAATATAATCTGTAAACTCTTATAATCTATATTACCTAGGAATTTACTATTTACAAGTATGACTCACCAAGCACAGTAATGGAGTGGGAAGTGAATGGCTGTAGAAGAACTCCCTGAGAAGGAACTATGGTGAGAACTATGTGTAAAATGATGATTTCTTCCTTCAAAATAATCACACACTATGTACTCTCTAATCTCAGGTGTGCTACTCACTTCTGACATCTTTACACCCCTTGCTATCCTCTTTTACTATCCCTAAAAGAAAGTAAATTTTGTAAATCAAAACATCCAAGTAAATGACTACCTCTTACTGTAATTTTTCCCAACATGTAAATTTTTTTCATTTAATTGTCTTTAATTGTACCTAGTTTCTGAAAGTGGAAGTAACTTCTTTAGGACATAAAAGATGTGTGCAGCTGAAGAGCCATGAATCTGAGATATCCTAGGTCCTGAAGCTCTTTTGCCGAACATCATCTTACCTGCGTAACTTTAGGTGTAAAATATTCGAAAAGTTTCTTTCCCAAAAAGGGGAAAAGCAAAATTAACATTAGCAATAGTAATAATAAGAATATAAATGCAAATTCCTTTAGATTCACAGAGAAAATTAAAACAGTAGGTTAAATATGGTAATATAATGTATTCTAATAATGTTATGATAAATGGTTATTATCAGTATGGACTAAAAATTATAATGTTGTGTTTATATATATTAGAGGAGTATTACCCTGGTAGAATCCTATTACTGTGAATTAGATCTGGAAAGCAATGTGCTCTTGACAACATTAACTAAATCATATTAGTAATAAAAATGAATAATTAAAGCTGCTACAGTAATGGGCCTTTAAATCACAAAGAGGTCATTTTTGTAAAATATTCTTCAAATGTGATCCATGGTGCACAGGGATCAAAATATTATGTGTGTGCTGAGTCTTCTCCACTGTATAGCTCCTTGAAATCTGAACAAGGGGACAAGTCAGAATCCAAGGCAATCTGGACTGAAAGATTTCTTTGCAATCAGTTTCATGTTAAGTGGCATGAAAAATGCTTGGGATAAATTAATTATATAAGATATATAGGGCATAACCTAAGGAAATTCAGAGTGGGAAAAGAAGCATGTACCATTTAGATCTGAAAAAATGTATTGTAATAAAATAAAAGTTCATCCAAGATGTCATACAAATGCAGGAACATTGACATTGTGGGAAATATTATGCTTGTTTCTTTAAAAATTTTCCTTCTATGAACCAAAAAGGGTTGTAAATATCTATTGGTTCATCAGAATTATCATTATTACATATGATCAATCACTATACAGGGGGTAACCTAAATCTCTAAGAGAGAAGACATGACAATGACTTTAAAGTGAAGATGACACAAGACTTCCCTGGCAGTTCAGTGGTTAAGAACAAGAGGTACAGTTTCAATCCCTGGTTGGAGAGCTAAGATCCCACATGTCTCATGACCAAAATAAATAAAGAAAACATAAAACAGAAGCAATGTTGTAACAAATTCAATAAAGACGAAAAATGGTCCACATCAAAGATATCTTGGAAAAAATTGAAGATGACTGAAAAGGCCATCACTTGCTATTCTAGAAGAAATCAAGCAAATGAAGGTCAATAGTGAAAGTAAGAAGGGGGCATAGTAACTTAATAAATATTAAGTCAAAAAAGGGGGAATTTCAGGCATCAAATTATAAAGTTTCCAAATAGAAATTATACACTGAATGTTTGTTATTACACAGATTCAGAATTAGAGAGAGTCACGTCCAATCATTCAGGACCCTCTACACCTCACACAGGGAGTACAGCTAAAGCTAAGCTGTACCATATAACATAGAAAAATGTACTGGAATGAACATCAGCACTTTGAAGACATTATATCTATGAACAAATGTACAAGTGTATTTTCTTTTTAATTAATCTCTGTTTCATTTTTTCCCTACCGAAAGCAGTTATTTTAAATAAACATATAATCATGTCCAATACTTTGGCCACCTGATGCAGAGAGCTGACTCACTGGAAAAGACCCTGATGCTGGATTAGACTGAGAGCAGGAGAAGAGGGTGATAGAGGATCAGATGGTTGGATGGCATTATCAACTCAATGGACATGAGTTTGAGGAAACTCCAGGAAACAGTGAAGGATAAGGAATATTGGTATGCTGCAGACCATGGCATCGCAGAGAGTCAGACACAATTTAGCCACTGAACAACAACAATAATCACATCAACTTTCTGAATTTGAACTCTAACATTTTCAAAAGGACATGTCCCAGAAACTAAATAATTATATGGCATGATGACTTTTACTGTAAGAAATGTACATATTTATATGGAGGAATTAAAGATGAAACTAGTTATCACCTGGATGTGGAAGAGGGTAATAAGCTGAGGAAGACCTCAGAGAGGAAATGATATTTGAATGAACTTTGAAGGACACAGTGTTTTATATGAATATTCAAGAAAAAGAAGTGGCATAAGTAAAAGAGTATTAATTATACAGAAACTGTAGAACTGCAAAAATCATCTCGCTTGCTTGATTAAAGTGTGGTCAGCTGGTTTTGTTGGTTTTCTAATCCTGTCCTTATATTGTCTATTTACTTTCCAGCTGCAACTGAATTAGTCTTGCCCAGGTCTTGAGCCACTGTCCTCTAACTACTGGCTACTCTTAACTGGAGCCTAAAATTAGTGTAGTTGTCTTACTTTTGCTGTATGTTTTGGTTCCAGTGAACAGAGGCAGCCACATGGCCTCTGGGCAGTGACATTTTTCCTGTTTCTAACCTCATATATCCAGTTGTCATAAATAGTATCTATTTCTCTTTGCTGCATAATTCCAGTCTCACTCTGAGACATGTTTCACCATGCATTCTCATTTTCAAGAGACTGTTAGTAACAGTTCACTTTGAAACTGATTGTCTTCTCATAATTGGCTCACCCTCTTTTCTCTGATTTACAATTACCATATAATTAATATGATTCATTTGGAAGTAATGCTGTTATTATAATTAACACTTTCAACATACAAAAAAGAAGTAATATTTTAGTTGGATGAACGATTTTTTAACTTAGGTCCTTAAATAATTTTACCAGTGACCTCACCATTAAACTGTGACACTTTCCATGAATGTATTTGTCATAGCTCAGTGCTTGTGCAGAAGGTCTGCCTTCAGCATGGCACAGCACTTATTCTTCAGGATCACTTAAACATCATCTCTTTTGTGAAGGATCCCCTGACCAGTCTCTAATGGCCTCCCATTTGTATTAAGACATATTTCTCATGCATCCACTTTAGAATTAATAGGATTATTTTAAAATTTATTTTATTAGAATTAACTGCTTTACAATGTTGCATCAAATATTCTTAGATGTAAGTCTTCACCACATGAGCTTCTTGAGAGCAGGAACTCTGTCATTTGTTTCCATGATGCCATTCTTAGTATAGCACAGGACACATAACCAGTGTTTAACATGTATTCTTCAAAGCAACATTGAATGAATTCAAAGCATTAATAACCTCAAAAGTGGATATATATATTTTTAAGATAAATAGTAGCTTTGTTAAGAATGTGAGGGACTTCCCTGGTGATCCAGTGGTTAAGACTGTGTTTCCATTGCAGGGGACACAGGTCAATCCCTGGCTGGGGAATTAAGATCCCGCATACCATGTGGCACAGCCAGAAATTTAAAAAAATAATAATAATTTAAAAAAGAATGTTACAGCAAAGTGGGAAAATTATTAGACGTGTGGATGGAGAGGAAACACAGACAAAAAGGTAAGAAAAATTAAGGAAAGAACACTTTTACTGTATTACATGCATTAAAAATCCCCCAACTACTTTGATTTAATCTAAGTAATGTGAAATAATTAAAGTACATTTTTTTCCATTTCCTTTTCTGTTGTTCTTCCCAGTATCATTCTGTAAATTTTCTCTCCAGAGAAAAGAGAGAAGCACACCATTCTTTTATAAAAGACTTCGAGGTCATATCATACAAAGCACTAAATACAGAACAGTTATCATAATAAATGCAGTGTATCTGTATTCCTACTGCACCCAAGTGCATATTTACATTATAATTGAATATGTATTTGTTGTACGCAAATATATTTGCTGAGACTACAGTGAGGGTATCTGAAAAAAATACTTTTCTAATAAAATAGCTTGTATCTTAGTCCTTGTCATATTCAAGGATATATGAAAATCCATCAGAGCACTAGAAAATATGGTCAAGAAATGTAACATGCCTTTATTTAGTTTAAGGCATAGCAATGATCAACATCTGGAATTCCTAAATGAAAAATGAAGTACATTCCTAAAAGAGACTCCAGCAAATATCACTTAAAATATTTACTGAATTTTAGTTCAGATACCTAAAGTTATGTTTAAATAATGTATGTGATTTTGTGTCCTTGCAATATATTTCCTGTACATTGTTTTTTCATAGGAACATTTATATTCCAGTTAAAAATGGCGAAGATCCTTCAATTCACTACTTCATATGTTTAAAAAATGGATGTAAACTCAGTATTTTTATACTGTAATAGCTAGGTAAGGAAAAGACATGTCTTTCTTATTCTGCAAATATGAAAGATATTCAACTAATAAATCTGCCCTTAATAATGATTTGATAATATGTAAATGTAAACTATTTTAATATGACTTTACATTATAGTATTATTAATCATGAATTCAAGCATAGTATTTAAAAATAATAATTTTGGCTAACTCATAAGGTCGAAACACTGTGGAGAAACAAAGAGCTTAGTGCGGAAATGAATCACTCTGCCTTGATAAGTCTGAGGTATCAGTGGTTCATTCAAATGAGATATCTTTCAGTTTGAAGAATAGTTGGATGGGTAACACATGGACTGTGATTGCAGCTATGAGAATGACAACATACCAAAGTGACTATCAAAGTGTGGAAAAAGATGTGTGCCAAGGATGGAATCAGAGGAAAGCAATGTTTAAAATATCATTCTCAAACATTTTCCATACTAATACACATGAGAAATGTCATTTTCAGATAAAACACATTCATACTTCACTGAATCTTTCCAAATATGTTTGAAGATATGAAGCATTATCACCATGAATAATGAGTACATAGCAGTGTCAATTCTGTAAATTACGCCATAACTAAATTAGTTTCAGATCGTGTGCAAATCCTAGTTATTGAGTAAAACTCTACTACTAAATAAATTTTTCAAATCATATGGAAAGTTTATACATTTTTAAGTTTACAAATTTTTAGGTTTTTTAAATGCATAAATTTTGGCCATAAGGAAGACTATAATGAGGACTTTAAGATCTCACATCCCACTTGAAATACATTAATAAAATAGAGCCTATGCATGAGGGTACATGTTTATATACATAGAAGAGGAACTAAAAAGCCTCTTGATGAAAGTGAAAGTGGAGACTGAAAAAGTTGGCTTAAAGCTCAACATTCAGAAAATGAAGATCACGGCATCTGGTCCCATCACTTCATGGCAAACAGATGGGGAAACAGTGGAAACAGTGTCAGACTTTATTTTGGGGGTTTCCAAAACGACTGCAGACGGTGACTGCAGCCATGAAATTAAAAGAAATATAGATGGGGCTAGAAATATAGATAGGATTATTGTAAGTCATGTTGATGTGTCTAGTTGTGGCATATCACCAAGGAGAGTGTTGTGCTCTAAGTCTCTAACTTAAAAGGTCAATGCTGATATAGCTTCTTGGTGATTTTATAGTATTGATGCAGAACATTTTTCAAAGTATTTTAGTGGGACTAGTTCAAGTACAATTGGTATAAAACTATGATTTGATCCACAGATTTCTGAGCATTGGCCATAGTATAGGCCTGGTCGAGTCGACATTAGGGTTGTTTGGTTTAGACCGCCTGGAATTGCATCTGTTTTTAGTCCCAAGGAAGGCACGGCTCATGAGNCTCCCCATATCATCTCTCTGGGTCATCCCAGTGCACCAGCCCCAAGCATCCTGTATCCTGTATTGAACAAAACAATTGCTCTTTGGAAAAGCAAAACTAAATGTCTCACAAGTCAACTCCTGCTGATAACACCCTGGTGTCAATGAACCTGCTACTGTCCTCTGCCTCCTCCTCCCATTCCCCCAACCCTGCTGCCCTTTGCATGGAAGCATTTTATAGAATGGATTCCCAGCTACTCAGTCATAGCCAGTGAAAGATAAATTTTTTACTAGTTTCACGACTCTGAGAAAAAGTGATTTGCTCACTCACTTAAGCACGTGAGTTTTTAATCTCCAGGAAACTTAAAAGTGCCCTTAAACCTTAAAACCATGACCAACTATTGCTTAGTAAGTTTCACCTAAAAAATAACATATCAATAAGGTCAAACTCTACCTCACTGAACCTCCCTGTCACTCTAATGAGTGACACTATTCATATTAAAAAACTGGAAAATATTTAAAATACGACTTAAAAACTCTCTTTAACTTCACCTACAAAGACTTAGATCTTCCCTGATGGGAAGAAGAATCTGCCTGCAAAGCAGGAGATGCAGGAGACCTGGGTTTGATCCTACAATCAGGAAGATCCCCTGGAGAAGGGAGTGGCTAACCCACTGCAGTGTTCTTGTCTGGAGAATGCCAGGGACAGAGGGAGGAGCCTAGCGGGCTATGGTACATAGGATCACAAACAGTCAGACACAACTGAGCGACTAAAATACTCTTTCACAATACATGTTTAATATCACCAGCTAATAGAGCGTAACTGATCTTGTACGTTTTAGAGTGTGGGTATTATGCCATGTGGCTCCCTGTTACAAAGGAGAAGCTGGGTGCCAACTGTCTCAGTCACCCTGGGGAAGAAACTGAAGTTCTGAGAAGCAAAGCCACCTAATGGCAGTGTAAGGAGGCTCCCAGAAAGGACCAGGTCTTCTGAGCAATGGATCCTCAGCACTGATCATAAGCCCTGAGATAAGCTAGGCATGCCTTAAATGACTGGTGAAGGAAAGATGTTTTTGAATTCCTGGTCTCAACATAGAACACTCATGAGTGAAAGGTACAAAAAACTGAGTTATGTATGATCTGACCCCCAGAAGTTGTCTTAAAAAAACAACCCGCCAAATCAGCTTACTTACTTGTCACTTGGATACCCATGTGATGGATGTCCGTGCCTTGCAGGTGAGAACCATCCCCACCCTTACCCAATAACTTGCCACTCACTTGGGGGTGGTCCCCCTCCCCCTGCCATTCCCATTCCAACCAAATGTCTCTGGCAGCATTGCTGGGCTCCCATTAAGGCCACACATGATGGTGGTTGTTATTATTGCTGTTCAGTCACTAAGTCATGTCTGACTCTTTACAACCCCACGGACTGCAGCACACCAGGCTCCCCTGCCCTCCACCTCCTGGAGTTTGCCCCACTTCATGTCCACTGAGCCGAAGATGCTATCTCATCATCTCATCCTCTGTCATCCCCTTCTCCTGCCTTCAATTTTTCCCAGCATCACAGTCTTTTCCAAGGAGTCAGTTCTTCACATCAGGTGGCCAAAGTATTCGAGCTTCAGCTTCAGCATCAGTCCTTCCAATAAATATTCAGGACTGATTTCCTTTAGGATTGACTGGTTTGAACAGTCTTCTCCAGCACCACAATTTGAAAGCATCAATTCTTCACTGCTCAGCCTTCTTTATGGTCGAACTCTCACATCCGTATGTGACTANCTTCAGCTTCAGCATCAGTCCTTCCAATAAATATTCAGGACTGATTTCCTTTAGGATTGACTGGTTTGAACAGTCTTCTCCAGCACCACAATTTGAAAGCATCAATTCTTCACTGCTCAGCCTTCTTTATGGTCGAACTCTCACATCCGTATGTGACTACTGGAAAAATCATAGCTCTGACTATACAAACCTTTGTTGGCGAAGTGATGTCTCTGGTTTTTAATATGCCAACTAGTTTGTCACAGCTTTCTTTCCAAGGAGCAAGCATCTTTTAACTTCATGGCTGCAGTCACCATCCACAGTGATTTTGGAGCCCAAGAAAGGAAAATCTGTCACTGCCTCCAATTTTTCCCCTGATGGGACTGGATGTCATGATCTTGGTTTTCTGAATGTCGAGCTAAGCCCAGGTCATCTCCTAGGACGTTCTGCTGAGGAGGAGCCGGTCACCTGTGGGAGGGGTCATGACCTCCCTACCATTTGGCTGTTCAAGCCTGGATTCCAGGGCTTTTTCAGTTTCTTTTGTGCCTAAGTTTGCTGATCTTGTTCCAGACATTGGAAGCTAAAGCCTGACTTGCACAAAATCAGTTACACACAGTGTCAGTTTATTCCTGAACAGCACCCATGCATGTATCTAGACACTTAAGAAACGAGTTAGCACTTGGGAGGTGAGCTGATACCTCCCAAGGTGGGGAGGGCGGGGGGTCTGCGCTGTGCGGCACCCCGGTCGCAGGGCCTCTGATAACCCTGGTTCCCAGGCCTGCGTCGCTTCTCACCTTCCAGTGAGCCCTTCTCTAGAATCTGTGCTGCTCATCATCCTCCTAAACACGTTTCCTAGTGCAACCACAGCCTTCTTAATTTAGACATGCTACTGCTAAGTCACTTCAGTCGTGTCCAACTCTGTGCGACCNGCACCCCGGTCGCAGGGCCTCTGATAACCCTGGTTCCCAGGCCTGCGTCGCTTCTCACCTTCCAGTGAGCCCTTCTCTAGAATCTGTGCTGCTCATCATCCTCCTAAACACGTTTCCTAGTGCAACCACAGCCTTCTTAATTTAGACATGCTACTGCTAAGTCACTTCAGTCGTGTCCAACTCTGTGCGACCCCATAGACGGCAGCCCACCAGGCTCCCCCATCCCTGGGATTCTCCAGGCAAGAACACTGGAGTGGGTTGCCATTTCCTTCTCCAATGCATGAAAGTGAACAGTGAAATTGAAAAGTAAAATTGAAGTCGCTCAGTCGTGTCCAACCCTCAGTGACCCCATGGACTGCAGCCTTCCAGGCTCCTCCATCCATGGGATTTTCCAGGCAAGAGTATTGGAGTGGGGTGCCATTAATTTTTCAAATATACTTTAAATTGTTTTCAGCTTTATAGCAGTGCACTTGATGAACAGAATTGTTAGATATTTAAGTGTACACAGTACTGACTTAATATTCATATACACTGTGAAAGGCGTTCCTCATCTAGTTAATCCACCATCACCTCATGTATTTATCTTTTGTGTGTGTTAAGCCCTACTCTTTCAGCAAATTTCAATTATACAACAGTGTCGTTGAGTGTGGTCAGCATGTTGTACATTTGATCCTCAGAGCCCATTCATCTTATTAGCTGAAAATGGGTACCCTTTTAAAACCAACCTCTTGTTATTTCCCCCAACCCCCGGCCCCTGACAACCACTTTTCTGCTCTGTTTCTGTAAGTTTGACTTTTTCATTTTTGATTCCACACACGGTCAGGAAGCAACAGTTAGAACTGGCCATGGAACAACAGACTGGTTCCAAATAGGAAAAGGAGTCNGTTTCCATTTTTCCCCATATACTTGTCATAAAGTGTTGGGGCCAGATGTCATGATCTTAGCTTTTAGAATGTTGAGTTTCAAGCCAAATTTTTCACTCTCCCCTTTCACATAAGACATAAGGGACACAGGTTTGATCCCTGGTTCAGGAAGACCCCCTGGTAGAGGGCAAAGCTGTCTACTCCAGTACTCTTGCCTAGAGAATGCTATGAACAGAGGAGCCTGGTGGGTGGCAGTCCATAGGGTAATACAGAGTTGGACACAACTGAAGCCAGTTAGCACATGTGCACTAGGTTTGTCAGATTCTCTTACAAGGAGCAAGTGTCTTTTAATTTCATGGCTGTAATCAATGTCTGCAGTGATTTTGGAGCCCAACAAAATAAAATCNGGTGGGTGGCAGTCCATAGGGTAATACAGAGTTGGACACAACTGAAGCCAGTTAGCACATGTGCACTAGGTTTGTCAGATTCTCTTACAAGGAGCAAGTGTCTTTTAATTTCATGGCTGTAATCAATGTCTGCAGTGATTTTGGAGCCCAACAAAATAAAATCTGTCACTGTTTCCACTTTCCCCCTCTTCTAGTTGCCATGAAGTGATGGGACAAGATGCCATGACCTTATTTTTTTTTAATACTATGTTTTAAGTCAGCTTTTCACTATCCTGTTTCACACTCATCAAGACACCCTTTAGTTTCTCTTCACTTTCTGCCATTAGAGTGGCATCATTTTCATATCTGAGGTTGTTGATATTTCTCCTGGAAAACTTGATTTCAACTTGTGGTTCATCTAGCCAAAAATTCTGCATGGTGTACTCTGCATAGAAGTTAAATAAACAGGGTGACAATATACTCCTTTCCCAATTTTGAACTAGTTATTCCATGGAGACTCCCTGTAGCTCAGATAGGAAAGAATCTGCCTGCAATTCAGGAGACCAGGATTCAATCATCCCTGGGTTTCAAATATCCCCTGAAGAAAGGAATGTTAACCAACCCCAGTATTCTTGCCTGGAAAATTCCATGGACAAATGAGCCTATAATCTATGGGGTAACAGAGTCAGACATGACTGAGCAACTAACACACACAGTTTTGTTCCATGTAAGGTTTTGACTATTGCTTCCTGATCTGAATATAGGTTTCTCGGGAGACAGGTAGGGTGATCTGGAATTCTAATACCATTAAGAATTTTCCGTAGTTTGTTGTGATCCATATGATCAAAGGCTTTAGTGTAGTCAATGAAGCAGAAGTAGATGTTTTTCTGGAATTCCCTTGCTTTCTTTATGATCCAAAAAATTTTGAGAATTTTATCTCTGGTTCTTCTGCCTTTTCTAAGATGTACCCAGCTTGTACATCTGGACATTCTCGATTCACATACTGTTGAAGCCTAGATTGAAGGATTTTCAGCATAAACGTACTACCATGCAAAATGAGTGCAATTTTCAGGTAGTTTGAACATTCTTTGTCATTGCCTTTCTTTGGGACTGGAATGAAAACTGGTATTTTCTAGTCCTGTGGCCACTACTGAGTTTTCCAAGTTCGCTGACATAATTGAGTGCAGCACTTTAACTACATCCTCTTTCAGAATTTTAAAGAGTTCAACTGTAATTCCATCTCTAAACTAGTTTTGTTTGTAATAATGCTTCCTAAGGCCCAGTTAATTTCACATTCCAGGATGTCTGGCACTAGGTGAGTGACCACATCTTGTGATTATCCAGGTCATTTTGACCTTTTCTGTGCAGTTATTCTGTGTATTCTTGTACATCTTCTTAATCTCTTCCACCTATCTAAGGTTCTTAGTGTTTCTGTCCTGTATTGCACCCATCCTTACATGAAATGTTCCCTTGATATGTCCAATTTTCTTGAAAAGACCTCTAGTGGTTCCCATTCTATTGTTTTCCTCTATTTCTCTGCATCATTCATTAAAGTTCTTATCCCTCCCTGCCATTCTCTGGAACTCTGCATTCATTTGGGTATATCTTTCTTTCTCCCATGACTTTCTCTTTTCTTCTTTCTTCAGTTACTTGCAAAACCTCCTCAGACAGCCACTTTGCCTTCTTCTTTTACCTTGGGATGGTTTTGGTCACTGCCTCCTTACAATGTCTTGAGCTGCCATCCACATTTCTTCAGGCACTCTACCAGATCTAATTCCTTGAATCTATTTGTCACCTCCAGTGTATAAGTATAAAGGATTTGATTCATGTTATTTTGAATGGCCTCGTGGTTTTCCTACTTTTTTTAAAGTCTGAATTTTGCAATAAGGAACTCATGATTTGAACCACAGACAGCTCCAAGTCTTGTTTTTGCTAATTGTATAGTCCTCCTCCATCTTCAAATCAATCTGATTTTAGTATTGACCATTTGGTGACGTCCATGTGTAGACTTGTCTCTTGTGTTGTTGGAAAAAATGTCTGCAATGACCAATGTTTTTTCTTGACAAAACTGTTAGTCTTTGCCCTGCTTGATTTTGTACTCCAAGGCAAGATTTACCTGTTACCAAAGGTAACTCTTGACTTTCTACTTTTGCATTCCAGTCCCCTTTGATGAAAAAGACATCTTTTTTGAGTGTTAGTTCTAGAAGATCTTTTATGTCTTCATAGAACTGGTCAACTTCAGCTACTTCAACATTAGTGGTTGGGCCTTGACTAGGATTACTGTAATTACTAGGATTACTGTGAATTTGAATGGTTTGCCTTGGAAACAAACCAAGATCATTATGGCATTTATGAGACTGCACCAAAGTATTGCACTTTGGATTCTTTTGTCGACTGTGAGGACTGCTGCATTTCTTCCAAGGGATTCTTGCCTGCAGTAGTAGATATAATGGTCATCTGAATTAAATTTGCTCATTCCCATCCATTTTCATGCACTGGTTCCTAAAATGTCAATGTTCACTTTTGCCATCTTCTGCTTGATCACTTTCAATTTACCTTGATTCATGGACCTAACATTCCTATGCAATATTGTTCTTTGTAGCATCGGACTTTACTTTCACCAAGGGACACATCCACAACTGAGCATTATTTCCACTTTGGCTCAGCTGCTTCATTCTTACTGGAGCTATTAGCAATTGTTCTCTGTTTTTCGCCAGTAGCATACCAGACACCTTCCAATTTGGGTGACTAGTCTTCTGGCTTCATATTTTTTGCCTTTTCATACAGTTCACGGAGTTCTTGTGGCAAGAACATGGGAGTGGCTTGCCATTCCCTCCTCCAGTGGACCACGTTTTGTCAAAACTCTGCAAAGCATGTCTCATGGCTTTATTGAGTTACACAAGTCCCTTCATTATGACGAGGCTGTGATCCATGAGTATGTATGAATATCCCATTGAGCTAAGAGCAGGGGATAAACAGGAAATGAAATATACCGTTAGTCCTCAAGGAGTTTACTGTGGTTGAGTCAGACTTGCATAGCCTAGCCCATGTTTATTTCTGAATTGAGTACAGTCAAAGCAGATAATTCTGGAAGAAATGCTAACAAGTCCTTATATCAGATATATGAGTCATCCTACAATGGGTAATTTATCTAAGTGAAAATTCAAATTGTTAATATTTGTATGCAAAGATGCTCAACTTTACCAATAACCAGAGAAATGCAAATTAAAATAGTTCACACCTATCATTCCAGCAATTAAAAAACGGCAATGACAAAGATGCCAGTTGTGAATATTTAGTATTTAATAAGCACCAGATGTTTTATGCTTGCTCATGAATTAATTTATTAGATCGTGAAAAAGCTCTGTTCTAGAGGCTGCTGTAATCTCTTTTCTATAGATAAGAAAACTGAGGCCCAGATAAGTCATGAATAAGTGGTGAAGCTACTTATTTGGAATGCAACTTGAACATTTAATATCTTCACTATTTGCCTGACAGCCATAACAGAAACAACAGTAAAATGTTTACTCCTTAATCAGCTATTCTCTAGACATCATTCTGATCATTTTGTATTTATTAAACCATGTAATCATTACAATAGGTCTATGAATTAGGTATTGGGGATGAAGGATGTTGCCTGTCATTCTAGTAAACACTGAATGTTGCCACCATCAAGCCATCAGCCACTGGAGCTGCACACCTGGAAAGCATGCCTTGAGGGGTATTCAGGATGGAGGAAAACAGGATACTGGCCCTGGATAGTGAAGATTTCTACCTAAGGAATAAAATCAATGAGCCCGGACTCTTTCATCTTCCCATACACACAAAAGTACTAATCATTCATTTGAAATATCTCTTTTGTGACTAGCAATATACTTTTGATGTTCAACTACATGTTTTCTTTTTTTTCTTCTTCTTCTTTCAGCAAAAACTCCCATATACTCTGGCTCTTCCCTTACCTCTTTGGAACAGTTCCCTTAGATATCTGAGAGGCTACATCCCAAGCTATAGTCCTCAGTAAGGTCTTTGAGTAAAACATAACTAGTAACTTTCAAGTTGTCCATTTTTCCTCAGTTGATAGTATTATACTATTCCCATTTTAAGATGAAGAAATTGGGACTTTCCTGAAGGTCCACTGGTTAAGAATCCTTCTTGCAACACAGAAGACATAGGTTCAACCCTTGATTGGGGAACTAAGATTCCACATGCCACAGAGCAACTAAGCCCATGTGCCAACTAGAGAGTCCCAATGCCACAAGAAAAGATCCTGCACGATGCAACAAAGATCCTGTGTGCTGAAACTGAGACTTCAGCAGGCCAAATAAATAAATGAACAGATATTTTAAAAAAGAGGAAACTGAGGAACTTAGAAATTAAAGTACTGCCCAATGTTTCATTACTAATAAGGAAACCAAGCTTGACCTAGTCACAAAGGTCTCTTTTCATTCCTAATTTCTTGTAGGCAAGACTCCAGTTTCCTTAACCTTCCCTGAATTACAAAGGCCATATTTGAACAGCTGATAACATGAGAGATTTTCTAAAGGAAATCAACCTTGATAGTCAGTGGGAAGAATTGATGCTGAAGCTCCAATACTTTGGCCACCTGATGCAAAGAGCCAACTCATTGGAAAAGACTCTGATGCTGGGAAAGATTGAAGGCAGGAGGAGAAGAGGATGACAGAGGATGAGATGGTTGGATGGCATCATCAACTCAATGGACATGAGCTTGAGAAAAATCCAGGAGATGGTGAAGGACAGAGAAGCCTGAAGTGCTTCAGTTCATGGGGTCCAAAAAAGAGTTGCACACAACTTAGCAACTGAATAGCAACAAACAAGGGAGGAGCAGCAGAGAAACCACTTGAGGCAAGATTAAAGGGACCAGAGAAGCTCATCAGAATTAGTAGAGCACTTGTGAAGAAGGCTGAGTGCCGAAGAATTGATGCTTTTGAACTGTGGTGTTGGAGAAGACTTTTGAGAGTCCCTTGGACTGCAAGGAAATCCAACCAGTCTATCCTAAAGATCAATCATGGGTGTTCATTGAAAGCATTGATGCTGAAGCTGAAACGCCAATATTTTGGCCACCTCATGCGAAGAGTTGACTCATTGGAAAAGACCCTGATGCTGGGAGGGCTTGGGGACAGGAGAAGAAGGGGACGACAGAGGACGAGATGGCTGGATGGCATCACCAACTTGATGGACATGAGTTTCGGTAAACTCTGGGAGTTGGTGATAGACAGGGAGGCCTGGCATGCTGTGATTCATGAGGTCACAAAGAGTTAGACATGACTGAGCGACTGAACTGAACTGAACTGAGACTCCGCACACACACTCATCTTGTCTGCAATCCCATCTCTGACATATTGCTATAAAGTGAAAGTCATTCAGTCGTCTCTGACTCTTTGTGACCCCATAGACTAAACCGTCCATGGAATTCTCCAGGCCAGAATACTGAAGCAGGTAGCATTTCCCTTCGCCAGTGGATCTTCCCAACCCTGGGACTGAACCCACATCTCCCCTATTGCAGGCAGCTGCTTTACCAGCTCAAATCCTCCTAGGTTGGGACACATGTTGTTCTGCTATGCTCTCTTTGCCTGGCAAAGCAATAAAGCTATCCTTTTTTACTTCACTCAAAACTTGGTCTCCAACTTTAGATTTGACACTGGTATACAGAGAAGCTGAGTTTTTAGTGCAATAAGTATCGGAACCAAGACTGATCTCCAAGGCATATGCTCTTAACCACTCTATATTCCCAATACCAAAGTCAGTGTAGATGAAGGAAAGGTGCTGCTTTGTAGATACTATAGGAGGAAGTGTGCTGCATATAGTCACTATGGAAAATATTCAGGGAATATTTAATAAACTTGAAGGTGTGCATACATTATGACACAGAAATCTCAAGTCAGTATACATTGACTAGTTTTCACACATTTGCACAAACAAATACTTTCAAATGGCAAGTAAGAATTGGACACAAGTTTGGGGCTTTCCAGGTGTTGCTAGTGGTAGCGAACCTGCCTACAAATGCAGGAGACATAAAAGGCATGGGTTGGATCCCTGGGTCAGGAAGATACCCTGGAGGAGAGCATGACAACTCAGTCAGTATTCTTGACTGGAGAATCCCAGGGACATAAGAGCCTGGCAAGCACAGTCTGTAAGGTTGCACAGAGTTGGACATGACTTAGCACACCCACATACACAATGGGTCAAGCATTTCTCACATTACTCTGCATGCTTTTCTGTAATTTGAAATATTTTGTCTAAAAAACAATGTAGAAAATAGGAGTGGTATAAGTAAAAGTATTACTAATATTAGTAATAACACAAATGGGAAGTAAATACATACAACACTGTCAAATAGACACTTGAGAACCACTGATTTCAGGCAAGCGTAGAGATATTGGGTAAGGAAAAAAAAATCAGAAAGGCAAGTGAGAAGAGAATGGCAGAAATATGAAAAGAGGGGAAAGAAAGACCATGGAAATTGTGGAAGGAAAAAGCCTTCATGTAAGGAGAAAATGATCCATAATATCAAATGCAGGAAGTCCAGTAAAATTAAATATTTAAAATAGCATTGACTTTATTAAGAAATTGGTGAAATTGTGGCAGTGGAAGCACTATTGCAATCAGTTAAGAAGTCAAAAGGAAGTAAAGAATTTGAGATAGGTTGTGTGCGGTATCTGCTGCATAATAAGAAATATGTTTGGTCTGTCTTTGGTTGCTGGCACTTTCCTGGGAATTTCCTTATTGACAGAGTGCCTTTTGGTTTTCAGGGTCCTTTTGATACAGGGTCCCTTTGATCACACCTGAGTTTATGCTAATGAGGTGACAAAGGGTAGGAACCTTACAATGCCTCAGTATCAGGTTGGCCACGGGAAACACCAGAATAGGAGATTAGCAGTGGGAAATTCTCGGCCCTACTTGAACCTCAAGGTATGGAAGGGGAGCTGGAGAGTGGGTAATAAAAAGTCTTCAACAGCACTGTTTGGAGAGCTGGCTGTCCCGCATACCCTGACTCCACAGGGACAGAAGCTCTCATACACAATGATTATGCCAGATCTTGCCCTATATATCTCTTCACCTGGCAGTTCATTTGTAGTTTCTATAATAAACCAGTAAGCACAAGTAAAGTGCTGTTTGATGATCTGAGAGCCGTAAGAATGGGCTCATAGAAATGGCTATTTATAGTCAATCAGTCAGAAGTATGAGTGATTCAAGAGTGGTAACTGACATTTAAAGCTGAGACAGTCATGAGACTGAGCTCTTAATCTTCAGGGTCTACACTAATTCCAGGTAGTTAGTGTCAAAATTGAATTGTTGGACATCCATCTCATATCAGAGAATTAGTTGTTGTCAGATGATACATCACAGGATCCCAGCTAAAAAGTCTGAGATAGAGTGAAGAGGGGCCAGTGAGTAGCTGAAGGAACAAGGGAAGTTGCTTGTTTTTTCTTTTTTTCTTTAATAAGGTTTGGAAATACAGTTGATCCTTGAATAGCATGCAGGTTGTAGTACCAACCCTCCATGAAATGAAAAACCCACATGTAACTTTTCTGTCAGCCATGGTTCTGCATCCACAGATTCAACAATAGGATCATGTAGTACTGTACTACATATTTAGTGAAGATGATCCATGTATAATGTACCTGCCCAGTTTAAACTTCTCTTGCTCAATGATCAACTGTATTTTACAGGTGAAGGGAGTACTTGGGAAGAAGGAGCTTATTAGTAGACATTGAAAAGAGAAGCTAGATTCAGACAGGAAGTGGTAGGGAAAAGGAAGTCATCAAAAAAAACAAAAAGACTAGATTGGGAAGATTTAACCCTGGACTCTGAATGGGAATAAGCAGGAAAGTTATTTCTGTTGTTATTTTAAGAAAAGACAATAAAATCATCTGAATACATCTCTGATGGCTTAAATTCTTTACGAAAAAATAGGAATTTTGAAATCTTCCATTAAGAATAGGAAGTCCACACCTAGTTAAGAGAAATGAACTTTATAGAGACACTTAGGAAANTGTTATTTTAAGAAAAGACAATAAAATCATCTGAATACATCTCTGATGGCTTAAATTCTTTACGAAAAAATAGGAATTTTGAAATCTTCCATTAAGAATAGGAAGTCCACACCTAGTTAAGAGAAATGAACTTTATAGAGACACTTAGGAAATAAGAGACAGATGATAAGTAAAGAAAATAATTGAGTGAAGTCTCTTTTCTTCACATCTTTCCCTAGCCATCACAACAGAAAATAAAGATGCCTGAAAGAAAAGAAAATTGAAACATTTTACAATTGATTCTCTAAAGACAGAGCTCACATGTTTATAAACACTTACAGAGAGTCTAAAGGGAAAATGCGTACTTGATATGGGTAACATTATTTTGCTGACATTAGCTAATAGACTTTTTTCTCCCCAACAGAGATTTTAATTGTCTGTTTCTACCAAAGTACGATTTCCACTGAATTGCAGTATTCTTTAATTTGAACATTTGAATTTCACTATGTTGAACTGATTTTTATTACAGTTGATTTTTACATATAGATTAATGTATAGATTCAAGTTGACATTACAAAAATGCATCAGGGAATACAGTACTTAATCTACACTGTATTTTTTTTTTGAATGTTCAAAAAAAATATTTATCATCTCAGGTGTACATGAATTCCCAATCTTGAACCCCCCCCCCACCTCCCACTCCACATCAACTCTNATGTTTCTATAATTCAGACTAAACAGTCTAAAAACACTATATTATCAAGATCTCCAGTATTTGATTTTGTTTTTGGAGACACTTTTAGTTTTCTGAGTAATTCTTAACTGTGTGGGGCTTGTTTATATGGTTATTTTGCATACATTTTCCTTTCCCTTTTGATTTTCTTTATGGTTGAGTCTGTGACAAATTTTTTCAGTTCCATATGTTTCAGAATAGAACTTTGTCAACCAGTAATCCTCAGTCTGCTCATAATAAGCAAAAGTTATTATCCTCTTGAACATCAATTTCCTCTTTTCTCAAATGGGGGAAATCTGATAAGATTAGTGGTTTCCAAACTGATTCACAGAATCCTAGGTGATGTTTTTAAAGTGCATTAAGGTCAAGAAACAGATTTAGTGAAGGGACTGTGGGCTTTTCGTTCCTATTTCAACAGGGGGAGCTGTTCTATACATAACTGTCTATATCAGTTTCCATTTGGACAAAACAATATGTTTCTCTGCTAAAGGATAACAGAGTCTGAAAACCTCTGTCCTGTACTGTAAAGAATCTCTCTGAAAATTTTAAAATAGATTACAAGTTTTTCATGAAATTTTGTATGAATAAATGTTTTCCATATTCTTCACTTTCATTATTATATTTTGGAAACTCCTTTACATTCAAAACCACATTATATCTGGTGAAGTACTGTATTTTTTTATGGGTAAATTATTTCATACATATTAAAGGGGACATTTGGGCTTCCCAGGTGGCACTAGTGGTGAAGAACTGACCTGCCAATGTAGAAGACATAATCAATGTAGGTTCAACCCTTGGATCTGGAAGATCCCCTGGAGGAGGGCATGTCTACCCACTCCAGTATTCTTGCCTGGGAACTCCATGGACAGAGGGGCCTGGAGGGCTACAATCCATAGTGTCTCAAAGACTTGGACATGACTGAAGCAACTTAGTATGAACATTTACTAAGTTGCTTCTTTGTATGAGGCCTTGTACCAGGCACTGAAAAGGATGTGACATTCTTTCTATTTTTAAGAAGCCGGCAACAGTTAGGAATAAAACTTGTTTATCACAAATAAGTGTTATAAAACTAGGTAGCATTTATAGGAATCGATGGGCTTTAAAGAAGGCATCTAAAGACATTCAGAAAAGCTTATTGCCACATGTAATGTGGGTTCAAACTTATCAGATGCTTTAACTTCTTTTTAAAGAAAAATTGACAATAAAGACAATAAGATGCTTTATATAAATTACTCCTTTTTTTTTTTTGGTCTGTACCATACAGCATGTGGGATCACAGTTTCCCCACCAGGGATTCAACCTGGGCCCCCATGCAGTGGAAGGCCAGAGTCTTAACCACTGGACAGCCAGAGAAGTCCCAAAATTATTCCAATTTGTAAATATTAACAATTTGCTTAATACTATTTAACTACTGTGTTGGTTAAACAAAATACACTTATAGGTTACTACCTGATCCAAAGCTGCTAGTTGGAAATTATCTTCTAACATTGCTTGTAGAGTTAGACATTGATGAATCATATTTTGGAGGCAGTATCCTGATTGTTGTTGTTCAGTCACTAACTTGTGTCAGATTCTTTGTGATCCCATCGACTGCAGCAAGCCAGACTCCTTTGTCCTTCCTTATCTCCTGAAGGTTACTCAAAGTCATGTCCATTGAGTTGGTGATGCTAACTGTCTCATCCTCTGACACCCCCTTCTCCTCTTGCCTTCAGTCTTTCCCAGCATTACAGTCTTTTTCAATGAGTCAGCTCTTTGTATCAGGTGGCCAAAGTACTAGAGCTTCAGCTTCAGCAACAGTCTTTCCAATTATCCTGAAACTCTTTCAGTGATTTTATTCCAGTGTGGCTGTGATGATGGCTAGGAGTATTAAGTCTTTCAACATGGAAGCAAAATCCAAAATAGGTTTGGTTTGTTGTCCTTCTTTCCCTTGAGGATTTTAATTTATATGCACATCATTTTTGCATTTGAGGCTAAAAAGATACTGCTATGAACAACTGGAGAGCTATGACCTGACCTTATATCTATTTGTCCCAATGAGCTGAGTTGCTCTTCTCACAGAAATCCCTTCTCCCTTAGAAATCCCTTATCCCTGAGGACCTTTCAGAAATACAAAAACATATTTTCGAATTTAGAGCAAAATTTCTTGGGTGTGAAAAACAATTCCTTTATCCATTTTTATTCCTTTGTTCAGCTTTCTACTTCTGATTTATAGATTATAATTGCATTCATGAAAAGGTAATTCTATTCACAAGCAATGAATTGTGTTAAATTGTTTAGAGTGGGTTTTAGAGTTTTTTGTCTTTAAAGGAAAAACTGATTACAGCTTTAATATTTTAGCTACATATGAGGCAGTCAAAAAGGAACAAAAGGTTAATCAATATATCTGGCAACTTTGTCTAAAAAAAAAAAATTTACTCATAATAATTACCCCTGGTGGGTTGTTTAAGATATAAAATACAGCAGAAAAAATGTTGATTGATTGCTATGAATTTTTTCAGCTGTAGCTTTTGAAGCATGAAATACATTAGCATTGTCTCTTAATGCCTTCAATAATTGTTCTGAGTTGATATTTGTCTTATAAAAAAGGTGATTAATTTATTCACAAAACAGCCAGTGACTGAACAATTTAATATGGATAAATAAAATGATCTCTAGATTTTCAGCTGACACTTAACCAAAGGACAAGGTCAGAAATAGCTTGCACCATACATAATTGATAAAGGTGTAATTTAATGTTCATTATTGAAATACTTTTGTCCTTTACAAACCTTTAAAAATTATCAGCTTTCAGTAAAATTTATTGCATCATTATATTTGCAGTATAGAAGCATCTAGTAAAAAATAATTGCCATTCAGTTAAAGGAAAATAAAATAGTGCTTCTTAGGCACTGCATTTAATTGTTTGGTGATTTTTTTTTTAGTTATTTTAGTTATTAAATGGCATTCAAAGCAGGTGACATAATCACAGATTTTACTGTATAGCTGGAGTATTTTCTTTAAAGAATGTTCCTTGAATATAACATGATGGGAGCAAAACATAAGTGGCTTATTTTATTGCAATCAGGAAATTTTAAGATACCAGTGTTTCAGACACTCATATAATTTTGTTCATCTTTCTCTTACAGCATAAATAGAGAATGGTCCAATTATTTCATGATTGCATGAAATTTTTCAAGCTTTAGTATATTGCTCTTCTCAAGCAAGATCCATTGAGATAACAGTACCTGGAGGTATAATTATTGCATAAAAATATAAAGCACTTGTTTCTACCCAGAAAACATTCACAAGTGATCTCACTTTTTGCCTCCAAACCACATCCTAAAACTTTATCCCAACAAATATTATTGCCATCATCAGAAAGGTGCAATAATCAGATTCAGAACCCAAAGTTATCCTCAGCAGCTTTCTGTTCATTCTGCCAGTTTATGTATGTGTTGTTAAATTAATTACTATTTATAGTTTTATTAGATCTTTTAGGATAATGAAAGTGTCAGAGTCTTTGTTTAAGTAATGTCATGGTTGCATCTGTATATCTTTAGAAAGACTGCTGCTGTTGCTGCTAAGTCTCCTCAGTCATGTCCGACTCTGTGCAACCCCATAGACGGCAGCCCACCAGGCTCACCTGTCCCTGGGATTCTCCAGTCAAAAATACTGGAGTGGGTTGCGATTTCCTTCTCCAGTGCATAAAAGTGAAAAGTGAAAGTGAAGTCACTCAGTCATATCCAACTCTTAGTGACCCCATGGACTGTAACCCACCAGGCTCCTCTGTCCATGGTATTTTCCAGGCAAGAGTACTGGAGTGGGGTGCCATTGCCTTCTCCATTAGAAAGACTGAGAAAGAGGCAAATTAAGACTGGAGAACTAGAAAACACTAGAAAACACATATAAGGCCAAGAATTTGAGAAGCAAGTGACACACTCAAGACTGCATAACCCTGAGCTGAGAGAATATCAACAGAAAGTCATGAAATGTCAGGGCCTTTCTTTGGTTCATCATTGTGCTTAATTGCTACTAATAAATTGCAAACAGATGAAGAGATGTCAAAAAAAGGCCATATAAGTAACTTATAAGAAATATCGTGATGCATTTTCTATTATGTATGACAGCTCACCAACATGTTTAATTCAAAAGAAATAAAAAAGATTTTTATATTGCCTTTTAAAAAGGTGGAGTCTGTTTAATGTAGGTTTTTTGTTGGAGAAGCACAATCATTTTGTCTTGCACATTAGGAATTGGACAAAATTAGAGAGTTATGCACATAAAGGGCTTCCCTGGTAGCTCAGCTGATAAAGAATCTTCCTGCAATGCAGGAGATCCCAGTTCGATTCCTGGGTCAGGAAGATACCCTGGAGAAGGGATAGGCTACCCATTCCAATATTCTTGGGCTTCCCTGGTGGCTCAGCTGGTAAAGAATTTGCCTGGAATGTGAGAAACCTGGGTTCGATCCCTGGGTTGGGAAGATCTCCTGGAGAAGGGAACCGCTATGCACTCCAGTACTCTAGCCTGGAGAATTCAATGGAATGTATAGTCTGTGGGGTCACAAAGAATCAGACACGACTTGCCTTTTATGCACATAAAAGACAAGTGCAAGTCAATCCCTAGAACAAATGTCTACAGGAAGAGAGAAAAGCCAGTGTTTGGTCACAGAGCAAGGGAAAGTAAGGAATCGGGCTCTCTTAAAATCTGAAGAACAGCAGTAATTAGCTGTTGAAATAGGAGTTTCATGAATATGTTCACTTTTTTGAAACTTAGTAAGAACACTCCTACATTGGGTTCTATTCAGTGCTATAATAAAGACTGAGAACCTAAAATTTGTATTAACTACATGCTGAATAAAACACTGAAAATCACAATACCTCCCTCATAGGGTTCTTTTAAATATTAGATGAGATACCATATCTAAAGATCTTAGTGTCTGGCACATGCTTCAGTTCAGTTCAATTCAGTTCAGTTGCTCAGTCGTGTCTGACTCTTTGCGACCCCATGAATTGCAACACGCCAGGCCTCCTTGTCCATCACCAACTCCCAGAGTTTACTCAAACTCATGTCCATCGAGTCAGTGATGCCATCCAGCCATCTCATCCTCTGTCATCCCCTTCTCCTCCTGCCCCCAATTCCTCCCAGCATCAGAGCCTTTTCCAAAGAGTCAACTCTTCGCATGAGGTGGCCAAAAGTATTGGAGTTTCAGCTTCAGCACAGTCCTTCCAAAAAACACCAGGACTGATCTCCTTTAGAATGAACTGGTTAGATCTCCTTGCAGTCCAAGGGACTCTCAAGAGTCTGGCACATGGTTACTGTTCTTTAATCATTAAATGTTTTATTATTAATAAAATGAATATTTCAGAGCAAGAATCACAAAGATCTCTTTAGGAAAAAAAAATGGCTTTGCCAGACTTTGACAGTCTAATTTATCTGTAGGAACAAACACAGATGATCATCATATTTGTTGCATCAAACCTGCTAGGATTTTCTACCTGAAAATAGCTTTGCCTGAGAACAGTCTGGCTAGTTATTTCTTTCTTGATTCCTTTAGCAGCCACCTAAAAATAGTCTCCTTTATTTAACTGAACATATGCTTTTTGGGGTAACATTTCTTTCTTTTAAAAACATGTCAATTCATTTTCTTGAATAGTATTTTAATGCCAGTGAAAACTGCACTGATTTGTACAAATTCTGACCACTTTAAAAATATTTTCATTGTAAAAGTGTATTCTTTTTTTCCTAATAAGATACTGTTCAATTTAAAGCTAAGTCAATCAATAGTTTCATAAAGTTTAAGCTAATGAAAGCAACTTTGGATAACTGATAGGAAAACAATTTAAATGCTTCAAGTTAAAAAGTTCATATTATTTAGTTAAGATGGTTATCTAATCTAAACTTATCTCAATACAGAAAATGAGGAGTGAAGTGAAGTGAAAATCGTTCAGTCATGTCCAACTCTTTTTGACCCCATGAACTATACAGTCCATGGAATTCTCCAGGCCAGAATACTGCAGTGGGTAGCCTTTCAGGTTATCTCTAAATTCTCTCTAAATTAGATACTATTATAAAGTATGGTTTTATAATATTCCCAGTACTCAGTGTTTTAACATGGCATGTGCAGTACATTACATATGCCATCTAAAAATGACTGAATCTTGTTTTCTAATCCTAAACATATTTAGCTTGCTTATAAAGAGCATTAAAAAATTAAATTATAATGAACCAAACCCAAAATCAGGAATTCAAAGTCCCTGTATATGACCCTTTTTAATTACTGAACAGTTATGATTTTTGTCCAACTGCTTCTGCATTAAAGAGGAATTAAAACACATTTAAAATATCACTATCATTGATACAACTGGCAAAAAACAAGACCTCTATCATTCTGTGCTGCAAGGCACATAAAATAGAAGCTCCAATATTTCAGAAGCATTTTTTTTCTAGTTTCTCTGCACTTTAAATTTATAAGTTACATTATATCTAAAGATCAGGGTAATGTACCAACATAAATTCCATAGAATCATTCTTTGTTTTTTCCTAATAACAACAACAAAATAAAAACACCATTGAACCTGTTTTTGTAAACTCATTTTAAATTTAAGTAAGGATGGAAATAATATATTTTTTTAAAACACTTTATGTCTTGATATCACATATTACTCTATCAGTTAAGATTTTTCCTTGCTTTCTTTGTTTTTGATAATGCACCATGTTGTGGACAAAACATTATTAAAGCTGAAATGACAAAAGTGTAGATTGGCATCTATTCTTGGACCTCAGTTCCCTCAACATTTTACTTATATACAACACATTTATCTTATTCTGTCAAATTTCAGGCAAATCAATTATATTAAAAATGTTTTATTTATAAAATAAGCTTTCACACTGAACCTATTAGCTTATAATTTTTTACACTATGCTTTAGAAAATTTTTCTACATTCTTGGAGCTATATCATTAAACAGGTTAGTCTTACATATATTTTTAAAGCATAGAGATTTATGCTTTTGTCCATTCTCTATTTTTGTTTATTAAAAGTGTATTTTTAGTAATCATAGTGAGCACTAAGCAAAATATATCTATATTTTCACAAAAATCATTATAAGCTGGAGACTATAATAAAGGCTTTTACATTTCAGAGACTTTTTTGCTTCAAGAGAAAGGACATTAAAATAGGAGTTTCCTCTGAGTTTTTACATGATTGATGTGTATATTCTCTTTTGCCATTTTATTTGTTTTAGTTTATCAAGTTATCTATTTAGCATATTTAATAGTTCATATTTATGCATAACATTACATTAGAATATGGAAATATGAGAATTAAATCATTTATATAATCTATTTTGCCCGACTAAGGAAATAAAATTTTCTTTTACTTGAAAATATCAAATACCATAGAGAAGAATATTCTATAAAGTACTTGAGTAATGAAAATAGGCCAAAGAAAGAGGCTAATATTCTTTTCAAGCATTAAGTTAATCAGAGGTACTTTTAAACACATCTAAATTATAAAGCACTCACAGCATACCAGGGCAATTTTTGAATTCACTAGAAATTAAAGCATATGCTCCCCATTCCTGTCACAAAACAGATATATGACTAATCTTAAAAAAAATAAAGTACATAAATAAAATTACAGTAGTTGAACTAATGGAGGGGTGTGTATCTTGACATAAAGTTTTATCCTTAATTTTATTGGCTTAAAAGTTTTCATTTTGCTGAAAATAAGTATCAAAAAGATCTCTGAATTTAAACATTCTCACAAAAACAAAAAATGCATTCATTTATGGTATGGTGAATTTAAACTTTATCAGGAGAGAAAATAGCTACATCTACCATCATCTGAATTTCTTTCATACTTCTCTGGTTTCTCTTGGACTCTCACATATATAAATTCAAAATACATTTCTAAGACAAACTTAGAACTTCTTCTCCATTTAACAATAACTCAAGGAAAATATCACTCATGAGATTAATAGGCATATATTTAAAAGAAAGTGTGGCTACACTGTGAGACACTAAGCCATTTTAAATTTAGAAATGAAGACAGGCATTATAGAGAATTTGCTTGCTCATTTAACTAATTTAGGAACATTTTCACTCCAATGACATTAGAAATAGAAATGTGGGGGCAGCATAAAAATAAAGAATCTCAGGGTGATTATAGATTTTGAAGATATAACCTAAAAAGTGCTGAGAATAACGAGACTTTCTAAAAGTCAGACATAAAAATTTCCTTAATGAAACCTTTCAAAAGGCTTCTTTGAACTCAAATAAATAATTAAAATAATTTTGGTAAGAGCTAACTCTATGGGAATCAGAAACATATGGATTGGAGAAAAATTCCTTGAGGCCAAACTCATTAAAGGTTTTGCTAATGCGAAACATTTGAAAAACAGAGCATAAGCTAGCTGAATTTAAAACAACTTTGATTTTCACTAGATTTAATTACTGAGTAAAATGAATCCACATTTACTCCTTTATAACACCACTTTTTTCTTTGCAAAACCATACAAAATATCCATTAATTCATTCCAGAAACATTTACTCACTATTTTATGCCATGATTGTTTTAGACTTTGGATATACAGCATTAAACTAGGCAAAATATCTGCCTCAAGGAGCTATGTTCTAGTGCAAAGTAAGTGAATATAACATCAATATAACATAACAATGTGTTTTTTTTTCATGTGGCTTGATTTAATACTTTTCTTGGTCAACTCGAACACAAAAATCCTTAAAAAGACAACAAAAGAGGAAGGGACATGAAGAACCCTCTCAGTACATGTAGTCAGTATTGTTTTTTCACTAAGTTGCGACCACTCTTTTGTGACCCCATGAATGGTAGCTGGCCAGTCTCCTCTATCCATGAGATTTCCCAGGCAAGAATACTGGAGTGGGTTGCCATTTCCTTCTCCAAGGGATCTTCCTGACCCAGAGATCAAAGCTGTCTCATGCACTGACAGGTGAATTCTTAACCACTAAGCCACCAGGAAAGCTCAGATATGACCTATACTTACCAACTAAATTATTTCTTTTACATCTCTTAAGTAGCCAAATATATTCCTACATTTATTCTTTTTTAATCTCTGGTACTTATTGCTCTTAAATTCTTACACTTTAAAGATATTATCTTTGAACTATTAAAATTTTGTCAACATTTCTGCTCCAGGCAAAGTTTGAGTAGCATCATCTCCTGTAACTAAGCTGGCTGAGCTAAATGTTGGTTGGGACACAGAGAGTACAACTAGGAATGAGCAAAGGAGCCAAGCAGTGTTTTAGCTCCTTTTAACCTGTGCAGGTGTTATGCTGTTTGATTTCAAACACATTCTCATGTTCAAGAGTAATCATAAAATCCCATCTCAAAGGCAAACTTAAGTGCTTTCGGAATTACTGCTCTTGAATTTCCCTGCAAGAATTCATTTAAAAAGGGTTGGGAATATATTAACATTCTGGTCATTATTTTATAATGTATTTTTAAGGTTGATAATTAAAATAAGCATCAAAATCCGTATCAACATACTTTTATCAAGATGTTATGTCACAATAGTGTGCCAGGTGCTATATGGTAAACAGAAGAAGCATAAGTAGTAATCCATCCTTCCAAAAACTTAAAACTACACCAATGCGTCATAAGAGGTAAAATGGTACAGACAGTAGTGATCCCACTCCTTGCTGTCCTGACACTGTTACATTTATCTTTGGGTACATGTCATGATGAAATTCAATAGTAGAGAAAAAGGTAGCTTACATTTATAGCCCAATTCTTCACAATATGCATGAGACATTTACTTTCAGTACGTATTGACTAAATTTTTCCCACATTGAGGAGTGTAGGTCCAGAACTAACATAATTAGTGTTAGCTGCTCTGTCATACCCAACTGTTTGCCACCCCATGGACTGTAGCCTGCAAGGCTCCTCAGTCCATTGAATTCTCCAGGCAAGAATGCTGAAGTGGGTTGCTATTCCTTTTTCCAGGGGATCTTCCTAACCCAGTGATGGAACCTGTGTCTCCCACAATGCAGGCAGATTCTTTACTGTCTGAGCCACCAGAAGAGGCCTAACACAACTACAGTAATTGGAAAGAAGTGCTCTACGGGGAAAGTAAACAAACCATGAAAAAGGGCAGACATGGGAAGAGAAAATGAGGGGAGTGAGTCAATAGCAGACTTATCTTACAAAACTGTCAACACAGACACGGACATGGTATAGTCACAGATGGTAAGGACTCTGTTCTGGCAGGAACGAACCATAAGGAAAGAGTTATGAGATATTTGGATGAACGTGCTTCCTTGGTAGCTCAGCTGGTAAAGAATCTGCCTGTAATGCAAGAGATGCTGGTTCGATTCCTGGGTTGTGAAGATCCCCTGGAGAAGGGATAGGCTACCCACTCCAGTATTCTTGGGTTTCCTTTGTGGCTCAGATTTGAAAAATGTGCCTGAAATGTGGGAGACCTGGGTTTGATCCCTCATTTGGGAAGATCCTCTGGAGAAAGGAATAGCTACCTTCTCTAGTATTCTGGCCTGGAGAATTCCATGTAGTCCATGAGGTTGCATGGATTATGGGGAAAGTTAAAAAAGCTATGAGAAATGGCAGACAGGCGAAGGGAAAATGAGGGTAATGAGTCAATAGCAGAATTATCTCATAAAAATGTCAACACAGACATGGACATTGTGTAGTCACCTGTGGTAAAGACTCTGTTCTGGCAGGAACACATCATAGGGAAAGACTTAGGAGATATTTGGATAAATAAGTGTGGCTTAATCAGTGAAAACCTCACTAGTTATTCAAGGAACTTTGACAATTTCTGGAAAATATGTAGTGTCAGTTAAAGGAGAGTAGGGTTTTCACTACAATGAACCATAAAGAAATTTTTTAAAAAATCAAAAAAGGAATGAGAGACATCACAATCATCTGTATATAGACTGGATCAGAGAAAATCACAACAGGAATGGAAACAAAAGAACAGGTAAAATAGTCCAAGTTTTATAATCATGGATTTTATGACAGATTAATAGGAGAGAGGAAAATTCCATAGAGATTTTACTTGCAAAATGGAAGACATGGCACATCTGAAAGTAGAGCTATATGATGGATATGGTGGGAAAATATGTTTCTATTAGCAAAATAAGTTATGTGTGTGTCCAGTCAGTTAGTCATGTTTGACTTTTTGCAACCTCATGGACTGCAGCCTGTGGCTTCCCAGGTAGTACAGTGGTAAACAATCCTCCTGACAACGCAGGAGATGCAAAGACTAGGGTTTGATATGTCTTTTTAGGTATAATTCCAAAGACAATTTAGGAAAGATCTTTCATGACCAGACTTAAGGAAATATCATAGTAAGGAGATGGTAGGGAAATTGAGCTTCTGACTGATGTACTAATTTGCATCTAACCAAACATTCTGCCAATGCCAACTTGCAAATTAGGAAATAAAAATTTCAAGTCCAGTTTTAATCACTGGAGATTATCAAAGTAGCCAAGATATGACAAGCCAAGATCTCATTTATAGGTTTCATTTGATTTTTAAGAAGTAAACGAAGTGATTCTCCTAAGTTACCCTTACGTTTAGGATTCTAGCAGCAAAGGAGTAAACAGATAAATCTGGGAAGAACCAGGTTGAAATTGTTCTAACAACACTGAAATAAAAACAAACTTAAATTTAATGATGCAATCTTGGAATTTAAATATTAATAAGCAAATGATATAACTTTCTTATTAATGATCCTAAACTCATTAAGAATTTTCCTCTTGAGAAAAAATAAAGATCTTCAGAATTGAGAAAAATAATAAAGTCTGAACAAGAGTATTCCCTTACCTATAATGAAGTATTATGGTGAGTCCCTTAGAAGGAATAAACAGAAAATTAATAATAAGATTCATTATAGGTTTTGTAGGCCATTAAGGCAGTGAGCAAAGAGCCTTCTTTTGATATCATTTGACCCTTATATTGGCTTAAAGCTCAACATTCAGAAAACGAAGATGGCATCCAGTCCCATCACTTCATGTGAAATAGATGGAGAAAGAGTGGAAACAGTGTCTGATTATTTTTCTGGGCTCCAAAATCACTGCAGATGGTGATTGCAGCCATGAAATTAAAAGATGCTTACTGTTTGGAAGGAATGTTATGACCAACCCAGACAGCATATTGCAAAACAGAGACATTACTATGCCAAAAAAGGTCCATCTAGTCAAGGCTATGGTTTTTCCAATGGTAATGTATGGATGGGAGAGTTGGACTATAAAGAAAGCTGAGCACTGAAGAATTGATGCTTTTGAACTGTGATGTTGGAGAAGACTCTTGAGAGTCCCTTGGACTGCAAAGAGGTCCAACCAGTCCATTCTAAAGGAGATCAGTCCTGGGTGTTCATTGGTAGGCCTGATGTTGAAGCTGAAATTCCAACACTTTGGCCACCTGATGCGAAGAGCTGACTCATTTGAAAAGACCCTGATGCTGGGAAAGATTGAGGGCAGGAGGAGAAGGGGATGACAGAGGATGAGATGGTTGGATGTCATCATCAACTCAATGGACATGGGTTTGGGTGGACTCGAGGAGTTGGTGATGGACACGGAGGCCTGGCATGCTGTGGTTCATAGGGTTGCAAAGAGTCAGACACGACTGAGCAACTGAACTGAACTGACTCTTGTATTAGTGTCAGAGTAGATTGCTGAGCCAAAGTTTAAACACAAGTATCTTAATAAGAATGCCTAATTTGTTTACCACTATACTACAGTGTTTACCAAAGTCTATGAATTTACTTTTTTCATAAAATTCGTATTCTTCATATACATCAGTTAAAGCTGTTGCATTTCACATACCATAAATACATAGACATCTGTACAGATTTTATTTGACTATTACAGTGGCCCTACAGCACAGCAGAGGAAAAATAATTTTCCCTCTGCTGCTAAGTCGCATCAGTTGTGTCTGACTTTGTGTGACCCCAGAGACAGCAGCCCAACAGGCTCCTCTGTCCCTGGGATTCTCCAGACAGGAATACTGGAATGGATTGCCATTTCCTTCTACAATGAATGAAAGTGAAAAATGAAAGTGAAGCCATTCAGTCATGTGTGACTCTTAGCGATCCCCATGGACTGTAGCCTACCAGGCTCCTCCATCCATGGGATTCTCCAGGAAAGAATACTGGAGTGGGTTGCCATTTCCTTCTCCAAATTTTTCCCTCTACCCTTTTGAAATCTTAGCTGCAAATACTTGTAATACAAAGCAGATTAACAAAAGGAAAACAGAAGTTTATTAACATGTATATCTCATGTACAAATGGGAACTATCCCAGGAAACTTAATGGTTCTCAGAGAGTTAGCTTTAGAATATAAGATCAAATAACATCTTAATAGGCTCACTGGTTTAGAATTTGCCTGCAATGCAGGAGAGGCGGGTTCAATCCCTAGGTCAGGAAGATTCCCCAGAGAAGAAAATGGCAACCCACTCCAATATTCTTGCTTGGGAAATCCCATGGACTGAGCAGAACATGGGGTGGAAAAGATTTAGACATGACTTAGTAACTAAATAACAACAACCATCTGAATAAGGAAAAGGAAAAATATGTAGGCCTCTTAGAGGAAAGAAAATTATTTCTGGAAAGAGAAATAGGACCTTAAAAAAATAGTTGAGAGGAATGATAGCTTCTGACATTTTGTCCGGGTATGGAATCAACTTCTATTCTCTTGTTCTGTATAAAAGGCAATCTTTGCTGGCTGACAAAACTCCTAAGGAAGAGATTTGTGACAACTGAATTCCTCTTGGAGAATCTGTCTTTATAGACAGGTAAGAGGTGTTCCAAGGAAACCTTTCCCTATATGTGCTGTTTGGCAGGGGCCTACTGTTCAAAATAATCAATACATGCTCAAAATATACCAAAGTGACACATTTTGGGGTGGCACTGCAATCAGATATTTTTTAGTGGCATATACTTCAATATTTACAACTACTTTTTTAGAGATAATTATATAAAATATTAATATTGCTCAAATTGCCTAGATCATGATAATTTTCACTTTGGAGGGAACATATAGATACATGATTATAATTTTCACTCATATAATTCCTCTAGAATATCTCTTCAGTTCATTTACATTAGGTGAAAATTCAATTTTTATTCACTTATTTATATTTCTCTTATAGCTGATACTCCTTGCTTGTTGTTCATAAAGTAATGAAAAGCTCTCAGTTTTTATTGTGAAGTTTTCAATTTTTGAAAAGTTAATTGTAAGACTCATTCCTTTAGAAAGAGTTTAAATAAAAATCTGAGTAAACCTATACCCAGTGGAATTGGTCTTCATACCATGTTTTTGGCAAACGTCATTTTTTCAAATAGCTTAGAAAGGCTTAATAATAATTGCCTTACTTTTCTCAGCTTTTACAACATCCCATAAACCTGCCATACCACTGTACAAAACTGAATAAGCTCAAAGTTGAGCACAATGTGTAAACTGTAGAGGGTACAGAAAAATAATATGGAATTACTGGGAGATTTATGGGCATATTTAATGTAAGACAGTGAATCTCTGCAAAAAGAACAAAACAGCATTATGAAGTAGACATTGTGATTTGAACCCCACAAATGATTTCTATAGCAGTTAAGACAGCATGAACAAAAGCAGCGGTTTGGGCCAGCAGGGTACTGCTATTTCAAACATACTCTTCTTTATGAGAGAATAATACATTTGTCAGCCAGTTTGCCTCAAGATATTAGAAGACATAAAACATGTCACAGTGGTGTGTTTTGTTTTATGACAAATGAAAAAATGAACAACACTTGGAACATAGAGGTCTTTAGAGAAAGATCCATCTTGTTAAAACCTGTTACTATTTTCACCTTGAAATTGAAACATGTGTATATTGAAGTTTGCTTCAGTTGTTGCTTATATGATATATTGAATCGATAAAAGTGTAGGTTAGCACTTGTATAGAAACTAAAATTAAGTATGTATGTGTGTGTGTGTACTTTTATATAAAATAGTATTATGGTGATGGTTTAGTCATTAAATCATGTCCAACTCTTGTGATCCCATGGACTGTATCCTTCCAGGTTCCTCTTGTCCATGGGGTTCTTCAGGCAAGAATACTGGAGTGGGTTATCAGTCGTGTCTGATTCTTTGTGACCCCACGGGCTGACTGTATAGTCCATGGAATTCTCCAGGCAGGATACTGGAGTGGATAGCCATTCCCTTCTCCAGGGGATCTTTCCAAGCCAGGGATCAAACCGAGGTCTCCCACATTGCAGGCAGATTCTTTAACAGGTGACCCACCAGGGAAACCCAAGAATACTGGAGTGGATAGCTTATCCCTTTTCCAGCAGATCTCCCTGGCTGAGGAATCAAATCAGGGTCTCCTGCATTGCAAGCAGATTCTTTAACAACTGAGCCAGCAGGAAATTCCCAAATAATATGATAATAGTAACAAATTGTCATATACTTTATAAAATACATTTAATATAGTAATTTTAGTGATTCATATCAGAATATTTACTGATACTCCTCTGAAGCAAATAATTAATAACTATGGATACATTAAATTATGCAGAAAATACTGATCTGAACTCAACAAAAGCCTATATAAAGAATTAAAACAACAAATGAACTCAAATAGTTAGAAAATAGCATCTATCTAGTGCAGTATTTCTCTAAATGCAATGATAGAAATTATCAGTAAAAATGATCTACAGTTATATGATTTGATGTTAGCTGATTATTAAATATGTAGTTTTTTTATAATCTAACTTTCCACCATTTTCTTCTGTTCAGTTCAGTTCAGTCGCTCAATCGTGTCCGACTCTTTGCGACCCCATGAATCGCAGCACACTAGGCCTCCCTGTCCATCACCAAATCCTGGAGTCAGTGATGCCATCCAGCCATCTCATCCTCTGTCATTCCTTTTTCCTCCTGCCCCCAATCCCTCCCAGTATCAGAGATCATGGCATCCGGTCCCATCACTTCATGGGGAATAGATGGGGAAACAGTGTCAGACTTTATTTTTTTGAGCTCCAAAATCACTGCAGATGGTGATTGCAGCCATGAAATTAAAAGATGCTTACTCTTTGGAAGAAAAGTTATGACCAACCTAGATAGCATATTCAAAAGCAGAGACATTACTTTGCTGACTAAGGTCCGTCTAGTCAAGGCTAAGGTTTTTCCTGTGGTCAGGTATGGATATGAGAGTTGGACTGTGAAAAAGGCTGAGCACTGAAGAATTGATGCTTTTGAACTGTGGTGTTGGAGAAGACTCTTGAGAGTCTCTTGGACTGCAAGGATATCCAACCAATCCATTCCTTCTGTTAGGTAGGTAGAATAAGGAAAAGGAGTCCAAAATGTCCATGGCTAAAAGATAAGGAAGGTCAAAAGAAGGTCCGAGGACCAGAGTGAGGATTTCAGGTAGAACAAACAGCACTCCTGAGTAAGCCCAATTTGCATACGGCAGGCCCANATCCATTCCTTCTGTTAGGTAGGTAGAATAAGGAAAAGGAGTCCAAAATGTCCATGGCTAAAAGATAAGGAAGGTCAAAAGAAGGTCCGAGGACCAGAGTGAGGATTTCAGGTAGAACAAACAGCACTCCTGAGTAAGCCCAATTTGCATACGGCAGGCCCAGGTGGAAGAAAAAACATATAAAAGGAGAAGCCAGAGCGCTTTTTCCCTCTCTCTCCCGTGTGTGTGCACTCTTTCTCTCTCTCTCTCCCTCCCACGCACGCTCCTCCACTCTCTTCTCTTCGAGTCTTTGGGTTGGCATGCCCTCATACTTCGAGGATGGATTCTCCTGCTATCTTCTAAATAAAATAGAGCTGTAAAACTGATTTACCTAAGAGCTATAACACAGTTTGTCCAAGACCTAAGAGCTGTGATATGCCAAGGGCTTTAATGTCCGTAGCTCCAAATCTTTGTTGTGACAAGACAAAGAACCAAGGAACATACACTCACGTGACACTTCCTCACTGTAATAACCTTGTTTGCCATCTACCTTTCCTACTTTTACTTTATCCATGAAATTGTATCCTGTTAATCAGTCCTCACAAGGTGCGGTGGCTGCACATGTGCAGGAGGGCCTAAAGGAGCTATCCTACATTGAAGGTCAGGAAGGATGGTTGGTAAAGAGATACTCCTCATCCAAGGTAAGGAGCAACGGCTGTGCTTTGCTGGAGCAGCCGTGAAGAGATATCCCACGGCCAAGGTAGGAGAAACCCAAGTAAGATGGTAAATGTTGCAAGAGGGAATCAGAGGACAGACACACTGAAACCGTACTCACAGAAAACTAGTCAATCTAGGACCACAGCCTTATCTAACTCAATGAAACTAAGCCATGCCCACGGGGCAACCCAAGATGGGCGGCTCATGGTGGAGAGGTCTGACAGAATGTGGTCCCCTGGAGAAGGGAATGGCAAACCACGTCAGTATTCTTGCCTTGAGAACCCCATGAATAGTATGAAAAGGCAAAACGATAGGATACTGAAAGAGACACTCCCCAGATCAGTAGGTGCCCAATATGTTACTGGAGATCAGTGGAGAAATAACTCCAGAAAGAATGAAAGGATNCTCAAGTGAGAATATATAATTGATTTGTCCAGCTTGGGACACTTATGCTGAGCTTTGGAGCATTTAGTCATGGTCGAGTATTACGGGTATGAAAAGGAGAACTTAAAAGCACTAACATGGCCAAGGAGAAGTCCCTAGGATCTCAGAAGTCACACCAATTTGTGTCTACACTTCCCACAAAAATAACTCTGATAAGATGAATGACAATATTTTCATCTACTTTAAAAATAGATGTGAAATTCTTGTGGTTGTTACAAGCAAAGAAATAACTTTCACTGAAATAAAATTTCAATTAAAAATGAATAACCTTTAAAAACACTCGTTTGTTCTGAAAAGAGGAGCTAAAGTAGGACACACAAGAAGCAACGTCAGATTAAACTTCCTGATGAACTTATTCCCCGAACAGTGTGTATTATTTAGAAAAGGGAAAGCTAATCTTTCTAAGGTGGGTAACAACACAGAAGAAAAATGAGAACAAGTGAAAAACTGTGAAAATTAACTGTAGCCTTCAACTAGAATGAAGACAGAATTTTTTAGATTAGTAGAATACTAGAATTCATCTGTAAGATATTCTTATTATTTAATGTAAACTATTCTTAAAATTTACCTTTTATTTCTAAATACTTAAAAGGAAATATGCCTAATTTTGTTTGTATTTATAGATATGTGTCCTGCTTTTAAAGATGTCCTTGAATAACAAAAATATGAATGTATTCATTTTTCATTGACATAATGAGTTTTGTATGATAAATTGAGTTACCCCAATTAGCACATAAATTATGCTATATACCTTCGTATATCTCATGTAGATTTGGTTAAAGAAAGCTGTGAAGCTAGCAAAATATATTTAATTTGTATTTGTGTATGTAATTATAAAAACAGTGAGTCCAATTTAAACCACAATTTCTGAGGACTAAGATAATTTCAAGTGTGAATTCTAGTTTGGTATTTATATGGAAATTTAAATCAGGTATTTATATGGAAAATTAAAATTTAAAACAATTTGTTTAAAATTTCAGACTAGAAATACAATATACATGACTATGCATAATTATACCATAATCATATTGAAGTAATTACATTGTATCTAAGCCATGTATTAACAGAAATACATTATAATTTCTATAAAACACAATTCCAGGCAAAACATAACTGCCTTGTATCAAGAGGTTCTGTTTGGTTTTTCCTNATTTGTTTAAAATTTCAGACTAGAAATACAATATACATGACTATGCATAATTATACCATAATCATATTGAAGTAATTACATTGTATCTAAGCCATGTATTAACAGAAATACATTATAATTTCTATAAAACACAATTCCATGCAAAACATAACTGCCTTGTATCAAGAGGTTCTGTTTGGTTTTTCCTCTACTTTTTACACAAAACTTAACTAATATATATGAATGATTAATGCAATGGTAGTAATTCAGGAAAACATTGGTTTGTTCTTATTTTATATATGCAAAGTACAGAAAAGAAAAAGCTTCACTTTTATAAGTAATTTGAGAAATAGAAATGAAGACACATTGACACAAGTCAATTATTTCATGTGGGTAACAAATGATTTAAGAAATAAAATAAATTAAAAACAGGAGACTTTAAGTTTGAAATTGTATTTTCATAGAAGTGTTGGCTTAAATAATATTGGAATTAATTAAGCATCATCAGATACATTCAAAAGCAAAAAGTTTTAAAAGAGTATGCACATATGGGAGATGAAATTTACAGATCATATCTTAAATATTAAGCTAATTTTATCTACATTAAAAATATTCCAGACTCTTTAAGTGTTATATATGTATATGATATATATATAACATCATACACACACACACTTGTAAATTATCCCTGCTTCAAAGTCATATTGTGCACAAGGACACACACTGATAATAAAGATTTAAGATTTAACTTATATGAGAATTTTCTTTTGAATTAAAAATTGCATTTTCAATGAGCATCTATCTATCTGGAGGCCTATAATGTACTAGGATCTATGAGAGAAATAGAAAAGAATGACCTGTATTACTTTTTGAGTAGTTTTTTCTATCTTAAAGTTCTTAATAGCAGAAAATTTTCTGTTTGTTCAGTGCCATATACCTCATATTTGCTGTGTGTGATCAACACAAAAGAGGCATTCAATATCTACTTAAAAAGTAAATGAATGAATGAAACAAATTAGTAATATACTACTCAAGCAGATAGGGATGGTATGTGTGTGTGATATGTGAGTGTGCTATATGTGTATACCATTAAACTGATCAAATTATGTTAATTTATATTAAAAAATGGAAACCTAACTTTCAACCAGAATAACATTAAATTCCCACTCCTTTACCTTAGTGATTATGAACTGGGAAAAAATTTTAAACAGAAGTTTTAATTATTGCCAAGGTAGAATAAGGGCTTCCCTGATGTTTCAGACCGTACAGAATCAGCCTGCAGTGAGGGAGACCTGGGTTCAGTCCCTGGGTTGGGAAGATCCCCTGGAAAAGTGAATGGCTACCTACTCCAGTATTCTTGACTGGAGAATTTCAAGGACACAAGATTTTGGTGGGCTACAGTCCATGGAGTCACAAAGAGTTGGACATGACTGAGCGATTAACAAATACAAGGTGTAGTAACAGGTCAAGGTATTTCTACCCACAAAAATTAAATATGGATAAGAGTTAAGAAAACAATAATTTTCAAGATGATGAATATGATGCAATAAAGAGAAACTGAGACAGGAAATGAATGCTATAAGCCCTATAACTGTCCCCAGCTTACTGCCTAGAGAATATTTCCAAACCTGTGAGTGAGAACCAAGATGAGGCTGATGACAGAGAATTCAGAGTCTGGGGACACAGAGTTAGTTAAGAGCTGTCCGCATGCAGAGCACTGGAGGGAGTGCACAGAGACAGAAATTCAGAAATCTGCAAAAGGTTTCTGTCTAGAATTTAGCAAATATATGTGAGGAAATTATTTGAAGCCAGAGAATTAACTACCTTCAAATAGTTAAAAGTTAGTAACGCCCAATGCCCACAAGCGCCTGGGAATAAGGCTTCTTCCTAACAGCCAGAAATGGAAAATCCTGTTATTGACAAGTGTTTGGGAAGAGTATATTTGCTTCAGCAATACAGAATGATTATCCCTAGGCTGATTGCTACTCCTGTACTACCTTAAAAAGAAAGTAAAGTAGATAAGAATAGCATCTGAAATAATCCAACTGTTTCTGAGTAACCGAACTGCATCCCAGAATGATGTTCAAGAATATTTATAGGAAAGTAAAATATCTAGCATGCAATGAGTAAAATTTCACTAAGTATAGCAAACAATCAAAAATTTACAGGCTTGCCAAAAAGGCATGAAAACATGACCCACAGTGAAGTGGCGGGGGCGGGGGGGGGGTGAGAATCAATAAAAGCAATTCAGAATAGATGTTAGAATTAGCAAAGACATTAAAATATTTTTATAAACTGTATTCTAAATATTCAAAAGTTCAGTAAAGACACAGAAGTTACAGAAAATGCTGAAATTAAACATATAGAGAGACAAACTACCATGACTAAGATAAAACATTAATTGAATAACAGATTGGGCTTCTCTTCCAGGTGGCACTAGTGGGAAAGAATCTGCCTGGCAATTCAGGAGACATCAGAGATGTGGGTTCAGTCCCTGGGTGGGGACGATCTCCTGGAGTAGAGCATGGGAACTGACTCCATTATTCTTGCCTGGAGAATCCCATGGACAGAAGAGCCTAGTGGACTACAGTCCATAGGTCACAAAGAGTCAAATATGACTGAAGCAACTTAGCACACAATAGCTGAGACTGCATTAAAAGTATGAATGAACTTTAATGCATAGTAATTGGTATTATACAAAATGAAACACAGAGCTGAAGGGGAATACTTTAAAAATGAACAGAGTGTTGGAGAGTTGAGAAAAACTTCAAGTGATATGATATACACATAATTGGACTCAGCAAGAACACAAACTATTTGGAGAAAGAATAGCTGAAAATCTTCCAAGTTGGATAATTACAAGTCCACAGATGCAAGAATCTCAACAAATTCCAAGAAGAAACATAACTATTCTAATGCACATCAAATCAAATTTCTCAAAACTATTGTTGACAGAAGTCTTTAAAAGCAGCCAGAGACAAGGGACTTGTTTTATGTGAAGAAACAAAGATGAGGATGACGGCATATTTATCAGAAACAACGTGAGAAAATGGTGGAGTAACTTATTTCATATACTGAAACAAAAATGCTATCAACCAGGAAGTCTATAACCACTCAATCAATCTTTCCAAACCATAAAAAAAAAAAAAAAATTGTACACACACAAAGGGGCTTCCTAGTGGTTCAGTGGTAAAGAATCTGCTTGCAATGTAGGAGACCTGGATTTGAAACATGAGTTAGGAAGATCCCTTGTAGTAGGAAATGGCCACCCACTCCAGAATTCTTGTCTAGGAAATCCCATGGGAAGAGGAGCCTGGTGGGATACAGTTCATGGATCGCAAGAGTCAGATGCGACTAAGAGATTAAACCACCACCATCAACCTCCACACGTGCAAAATCTGAAGATATTCATCACCAGCAGAACCACACATCAAGAATTACTAAAGGAGGTTCTTTAGGTCACAGGAACAATGATCCCAGATAGAAATGTGGCTCTTGACAATAGATAGAATACTGGAAATAATAACTAAACTGGTTAAGCTTATAAAATTTTCTTTCATATACATATCCCTAAAGCATGATTGACTATTTGAACAAAAATAATAATGTATATTGTGTGTTTTATAATATATGTAAAAATAAAACATTATCTCAATATTACAAAAGTCAAGAGAGAAGAAATTGATATAATACTACTGAAAAGTTCTTGTACTATAAGAATCTACTCTTACGAAGATGATTGTTCTGATGTAATAGAAGTACCTTTCAAATGATAATCTCCTGCACAAAAATAAGATGTACTTAATGGAAAATAAACATTTCAAAACTTGTCCGGAGAAGCAGGCAACCCCCTAAATCTAGAGTGAAAAGAGATATGAAAGAAAGAGATTGAAAGAGATATGCCAAGTCACTCTAGTATTCTTGCCTAGAGAATCCTCAGGGACAGAGGAGGCTGCTGGGCTACAGTCCATCGGGTCACAAACCTTGGACATGACTGAGCAACTAAGCACAGCACAGCACAAGAATTTAGTCAAGTCTTGATGGATGTCTTTGATTTTAGTGGGAAAAATACACACTTTGAATGTTAAGAATGACAATTGCTACCATTTATTAGTATATACTATATGCCAGCTATTGGTACCACTTTTAAGTTTCATTTTTTAATCATCAAACAACAGTTTGATGTAAGGATAATCATCCAGTTCTTATAGATAATAAAGCTATACTTGGTAAGTTTAAAGCTTGTCTAATTCCACACAGTTGTTAAGTTGCTGAGCCAAGAGTCTACTCTGGATATGTCTGAATCAGTGATGCTCTTTAGACGACTAATAATTTGGGAGGTGGAAATGTGTTTCGTAAGTACTTAATAAACTGCATTTACAAAAGGAAAGGCTTATGCAGCACAAAGCAAAGACATTAACAACAAGGGAAAAATAATAGAGGTAGCAAAGAGGTTGGAAGAGAATTAGAATAATTTCACTAAATCTGTGAGAGAAAGCATCAGTAAGGAAGGTATGATCAGGGCCCAGGTTTCTAGAGATGCTAAGGAGAAGAGGGACTAAAAATTCTCTTCCATTTATCATTAGGAACTCAGTTGTGCCCATACTTACTCAGACTAGCTCTTAGGTAAAATTTCTGAAGCCCTTGGAGAAAAAATAACAGAGACAAAGACAGAAAAAAAGAATAGATTGCAGGTACTGTAAGTCTTAATTAAAATGTTTGAAAATAGTAAAATTTGGATGGTTGCTCAAAGAGAAAGGATACTCATACATGCTAAATTTTGTTGTTTGTCTCAAGAAGAGATACTTCTTACATGTTTATAGATGTAGGGGAAAATGACTAATAAAAGGAAGACAACATGGAGGGATACAGTGGAGTGACTGAGACAGGAGGGCTCTAGAAAAAGGGGAAAGAAAGGTTTGTGATCAGTGGTGAAAGCTCTAGCTTTCAAAGTCATAATCATGCTTCTGTCTCTGTGCCTTAAAAGAAAGATAACAAATTCTTTAATTTGTCTCTATTTTCCAAAAGTGGGTAGGCAGTCATTGGTGCAATAGACAGTGAAGAAGAAAACAAGTGATCTGGTGTCTCAGAGCTCATATAGTACAATAGCTATAACCATTAAAGAAAGTTTATTCACACTGCAGTTAGATACACAAAGAAAAATATTTTCTTTATTTCACTATACCCAAATTTATCCCTGTGCTGCTGCTGCTGCTGCTAAGTCGCTTCAGTCATGTCCGACTCTGTGCGACCGCATAGACGGCAGCCCAACAGGCTCCCCCATCCCTGGGATTCTCCAGGCAAGAACACTGGAGTGGGTCACCATTTCCTTAATTTCTAGTTAGTTCCTAATCCTCTGACAAGGAGTAGGCATGTTTTGGTGTTGAGGGAAATTAGATGAATTCTGATTTGGTAATCTCAGGCCAGTTCATTAATTTGGATGATTTTCCTCTCAAGTTGGTATGCGCTGAGATGACTCTAGATAAATGCACAACATCTCAGAAGTATTTCCACTTCTCCTCTTTAAGATGTTTTCTGAGTATTTGGGAGAGTGTGGGTACACGTGGATTATAATCATATGAAATTTCATGAGGGGAGCCACTGAGATCTGTTCAGCATCCTTGTGATCCTTGCTAATCTCTGCTGAGGTGTGACAGAAATCATTTCAGAGACTTGAGCTTCCAGAGCTCAAATCTGATGCTAATATAACACATGGTCTCTGTTCTTAATTTAGACTATGCTCCTGTTGACTCATCCATCTCCTTATGCAGACTGACTCTATTGATGTTCATATGTGTTCTGATTTTTCTCTAGCAGCTAGTCTAGGAAGCCTTTCCTTCAGCCCTCATCTCTAAGAGCGTCTGATCCCCTGCAACATCTGTCTCTGACACTGTCAATGCCACCAGGCTAGAGAACTAGAGTATCAGCTAAATTACTTGCCCCACTTACACACAGACACACACACACACAAACACACACACCAGAGCATGATGGATTTATAGGCCATTTTCCAACAGTAGGAAGCCAAGAGAAGACAAGGAGAGCTCAATAGGTCCTTACGTTTTCCTTTTACAAGGTTAAAACTGCTTTAGTGTGACCACATGCAAAGAGGACTATTGTTAAAGTCCCCAATGGAAGATGAAATAAAAGACCTATTATCCTTGATAGATTGAAAATCTTAACAAGAATTTCTTCTCTAGAACTCAGGTCAGAAGCAGTCAGACATATAATTCAACACAGACATATTGTACAAGTCATTTTCATGGAAATTGGGGGATTTTCTCTCTTGTTCTCATAGTTCTGAGACATGCCTTAAAAAAACAAGTACAATAAAGTAAACTGACTTCCCTTAAGAGAAATTAAAAAAGATAATGATGATATTTTGAAATGGTTGTCTCTCAAGTACATGGGCTTTTTGCCAAGTAGTCTCTAGTTAAAGCAGTGAAGAATATTGGATTTAAGACTGAAAGCTAATCAACGGCTGATTTCTTCTTAGAAGCTGCCACCTTTTTTATTGCCCAGGGTAGTAATTTCTACTGTTTAAACTTGGAGACACAGAATCAGAAGGGATATAAAAATGATAGTTAAAAATAACATTTTCCAAATATCACATGAGGCCACCTCATTTGTAAAATTTTATGTACAGTCACGTCATCTGTAAAATCAAGTTAATAACAGTGCCTAGCTTAGGATACATTCAAATTAGCATCAGTTCAGTTCAGTCACTCAGTCGAGTCCGACTCTTTGCGACCCCATAAATCGCAGCATGCCAGGCCTCCCTGTCCATCACCAACTCCCAGAGTT
>SJYA01000118.1:153145-243085 GCA_006410615.1 Neotragus moschatus
GAACTCCAGGAGTTGGTGATGGACAGGGAAGCCTGGCGTGCTGCGATTCATGGAGTCGCAAAGAGTTGGACATGACTGAGCAACTAAACTGAACTGAAATGACATAAATAGCAGCATCAAGATGAAATATTAAAACTGTAAAAACACAACACACCTACAACATATTTTAGGCTGTACTATTAAATATATTATTTGAACTTTTTATACATTAAGTGAATTTAACACTGAGCATATAAATTATTTGCTAAGATTCACATGAGCATACCCATCAATTTGCTTCTTAATAAAAAGAAGTGATTGTCAGAATTTTCCAGTCCAGGCTTCAACAGAATATTAAGCATGAACTTCCAGATATTCAAGCTGAATTTAGAAAAGGCAAAAGAACCAGATATCAAAGTGCCAACAACTGCTGGATCATTGAAAAGGAGAGTTTCAGAAATTCATCTATTTCTGCTTTGTTGACTATGCCAAAGCTTTTGATTGTGTGGATCACAACAAACTGTGGAAAATTCTTCAAGAGATGGAAATACTGGACATCCTGACCTGCCTCCTGAGAAATCTGTATGCAGATCAAGAAGCAACATTTAAAACTGGACATGGAAAAACAGACTGATTCCAAATCAGGAAAGGAGAATGTCAAGGTTGTATAATGTCACCCTGCTTATTTAACTTATATACAGAGTACATCATGAGAAATGCTGGACTGGATGAAGCACAAGCTGGAATCAAGATTGCCAGGAGAAATATCAATAACCTCAGATATGCAGATGACACCATCCTTATGGTAGAAAGCAAAGAAGAACTAAGGAGCCTCTTGATGAAAATAAAAGAGGAGAGTGAAAAGTTGGCTTAAAACTCAACCTTCAAAAAACTAAGAACACAGCATCCAGTACCGTCACTTCATGGCTTTATTTTTTAGGGCCCTAAAATCACTGGAGATGGTGACTGCACCCATGCAGTTAAAAGATGCTTGCTGTTTGGAAGAAAAGCTATGACCAACCTAGACAGCATATTAAAAAGCAGAGACATTACCAACAAAAGTTCATCTAGTCAAAACTATGGTTTTTCCATTAGTAATGTATACATGTGAGATTTGGACTATAAAGAAAGCTGAGCACTGAAAAATTAATGCTTTTGAACTGTAGTGTTGGAGAAGACTCTAGAGAGTCCCTTGGACTGTCAGGAGATCCAACCAGTCCATCCTAAAGGAAATCAGTCCTGAATATTCATTGAAAGGACTGATGCCGAAGCTGAAACTCCAATACTTTGGCCACCTGATGTGAAGAACTGACTCACTGGAAAAGCCCCTGATGCTGGGAAAAATTGAAGGCGAGTGTAGAAGGGGCAACAGAGGGTGAGATGGTTGGATGGCATTGCCAAAATAATAGACATGAGTTTCAGTAGGCTCTGGGAGTTGGTGATGGACAGGGAGGCCTGGCTTGCTGCAGTCCATGGGGACACAGCATTGGACATGACTGAGTGACCAAATTGAACTGATAACAGAAGTAAGTAGTAGAAGAACAGGAATGTCAGATGTCATCTGGAGGCAATATTCATGAAATGCTTGCACTTAACACTCAAAATATAATGAGTTCTAGGCACCTCATACCCTAATTTTCCACGGGCTAAACTTGTTGATGGTAACGCAAGTTCAAGGGGAAAAAAAGGCATCATATATGAAACCTCATTGTTAAAACAAAGATTACTTGATACCCTAAACAACATAGTGAAAAGAGAAAGGTTTTTTAAGGTCAGCTAGCAGACTGTGTGGATCATAATAATCTGTCAAAAATTCTGAAAGAGATGAGAATACCAGACTACCCAACCTGCCTCTTGAGAAACCTATATGCAGGTCAGGAAGCAACAGTTAGAACTAGACATGGAACAACTGACTGGTTCCAAACTGGGAAAAGAGTCCTTCAAGGCTGTATATTGTCACCCTGTTTATTTAACTTATATGCAGAGTACATCATGAGAAACACTGGGCTGGAAGAAGCGCAAGCTGGAATCAAGATTGCCAGGAGAAATGTCAATAACTTCAGATATGCAGACGATACCACCCTTAAGGCAGAAAGTGAAGAGAAATTAAAGAGCCTCTTGATGAAAGTTAAAGAGGAGAATGAAATACTTGGCTTACAGCTTAACATTCAGAAAACGAAGATTATGGCATCCAGTCCCATCACTTCATGGGAAACAGATGGGGAAACAGGGGAAACAGTGTCAGCCTTTATTGTTTTTGGCTCCCAAATCACTGCAGATGGTGATTGCAGCCATGAAATTAAAAGACGCTTACTCCTTGGAAGAAAAGTTATAACCAACCTAGACAGCATCTTAAAAAGCAGAGACATTACTTTGCCAACAAAGGTCAGTCTAGTCAAGGGTATGGTTTTTCCACTGGTCATGGATGTATCAGTTAGACTGTGAAGAAAGTTGAGCATCAAAGAATTGATGCTTTTGAACTGTGGTGTTGGAGAAGATTCTTGAGAGTCCTTTGGACTGCAAGGAGATCCAACCAGTTCATCCTAAAGGAGATGAGTCCTGGTTGTTCATTGGAAGGACTGATGCTGAAGCTGAAACTCCAATACTTTGGCCACCTCATGAGAAGAGTTGACTCATTGGAAAAGACTCTAATGCTGGGAGGGTTTAGGGGCAGGAGGAGAAGGGGACAACAGAGGATGAGATGGGTGGATGGCATCACTGACTCAATGGACATGAGTTTGTGCAAACTCCAGGAGTTGGTGATGGACAGGGAGGCCTGGTGTGCTGTGATTCATGGGGTCACAAAGAGTTGGACACGACTGAGCGACAGAACTGAGCTGAACTGAGCATTCCTGGACTCCTAGATAAGGCTCTGTCACGTTAAGTACATACCTACACTTGCTTACCTCCAGTTTGCTTTTTTGTATACTGGACAGATAATATCTACTTTTTAAGGTGATTAAATATAGAGATCATCTGTTAAAGATATCTAACATAGAAGGCAACCACTACGTAACAATTATTATTCAAGTATGTGCTGATTATACATAGTAGGTGGATAGTAGATTACTTTTAATGGAAATTTTCATCTTCCCTAATGAGATTAACACATACCAAATTGACATCAGCACTGCCTGAATTCATGAAGTTTCACATTTTTCCACCTTTATTTACCAATTCTGATATATCTCTGACTTATTTAATGAGATTAGCCCTAATTCACCAACATCATACATAGCAATCTTATCTTTGCTGTTTTCAGAATCTGTCTCCCCACTCTACATTTAAAAGGCACCTCAGATAACTGGAGGAATAGTCATTTATCCTGAAACTCCCTAGTGAATACTTTGGGCAGGACCCAACAGATTAATCATTATATGCAAAATGTTGAAATCAAGAATAAAATAGTTAACTATTCATAGAAATATAGAACTATGGACTATTTTTTTTTTTTTTAGAAAATAGTAAACAATCTTCTAGTTCCAAATGTCTCTAACCAAGAAAAGTAAGAAAAAGACAAACAAAAAAAACCTTTCATCCTGGAACCCAAAACACCATACACTTTAATAGCCCAAGTGAGCTCGCTTAAGATGAATGAGGATAGATTGTGACCCTCCTTGAAACCTGGTTTGCCCACTACAGAGCTGCTACAATATCTCTTTTAAGAGGAGAAACCAGTACATTGGGTCTGGCATTGCTTAGATAAACAGAATGTTCATAATGGCAGTCTCAGCCTGTTTGTAATTATTTTAGTCACTCAGTCGTATCCAACTCTTTGTGACCCCATAGTCTACAGCCCACAAGGTTCCTCTGGCCATGGGATTTCCTAGTCAAGAATACTGGTGTGGATTCCTTCTCCAGGAGACTTTCCTGACCCAGGGATCAAACCCATATGTTTCATTGGCAGGCTATTTTTTTACCATTGAGCCACTAGGGAAGCCCTTAGTCAGTTCAGTCATTCAGTCCTGTCTGACTCTTTGTGACCCCATGAATTGCAGCACGCCAGGCCTCCCTGTCCATCACCAACTCCTGGAGTTCACTCAGACTCATGTCCATCAAGTCAGTGATGCCATCCAGCCAACTCATCCTCTGTCGTTCCCTCCTGTCCCCAATCCCTCCCAGCATCAGAGTCTTTTCCAACGAGTCAACTCTTCCCATGAGGTGGCCAAAGTACTGGAGTTTCAGCTTCAGCATCATTCCCTCCAAAGAAATCCCAGGGCTGATGTCACTCAGAATGGACTGGTTGGATATCCTTGCCATCCAGAGGACTCTCAAGAGTCTTCTCCAGCACCACAGTTCAAAAGCATCAGTTCTTCAGCAGTCAGTTTTCTTCACAGTCCAACTCTCACATCCATACATGACCACTAGAAAAACCATAGCCTTGACTAGATGGACCTTTGTTGGCAAACTAATATCTCTGCTTTTGAATATGCTATCTAGGTTGGTCATAACTTTCCTTCCAAGGAGCAAGCATCTTTTAATTCCATGGCTGGAATCAACATCTGCAGTGATTTTGGAGCCCCCCAAATAAAATCTGACACTGTTTCCACTATTCCCCATCTATTTGCCATGAAACGATGGGACCAGACGCCATGATCTTCGTTTTCTGAATGTTGAGCTTTAAGCCAACATTTCACTCTCCTCTTTCACTTTCACCCAGAGACTTTTTAGTTGCTCTTCACTTTCTGCCATAAGGGTGGTGTCATCTGCATATCTGAGGGCTAGGTAATTACAAAGGAAAGGTGCTTTTTGCTGTTATCAGTTCAACTTTTTTATGAAGCCAAGTGTGGAACCCTGAAATACCACAAGGAAATAAGTAGTAATGAACATAACATATCATCCACACTTTGTATATTTACAAGCCAAATTTTCAACTTTCTCATGAGTCTTGTTTCCCTTCTTTTCAAAGAAGATATAATCAAAACAAAATTCTTTAGGCACTCTCCCATAACCTCTTTGATGTAAGAAAAGTCCAGCTGCAATTTATTCCCTCTTCCTTTTATCTCCTGGGAAAAGCAGAAGTTGGCTGATTTAACCTAGTCCTAGCTTTTATTACAAGGAAGAAAAAAAAAGTGTCATAAAGGATGAAATAAGAGTGATGGAGAATTTTTTCCTTGAATACTATTGCAAGATTCTGTCTGGTCCTTATAAGTATCATATCTAATGTATTTTACAGAAACATAAAATTTCAATACTTGTTTTTAAATTCAACAGAATAGGCATATATCCCTTACTGTGAAGGTTTTAATGTAAAAAGGAATGCAATGAGAGCCATCTTCTAAAACCTATGACTTGCTTCACAAAGATCATTATGCTTATAAAGTGAGGGTGGCTTGAGACTTGTGACAGGGGCTTGAAACTTGTACCAGAGTCATACAAGTTATACTCCTATTGAGGAGGCAAACTAATTGTTTATATGGTAGCAAAGCAATGGGTGATGATAGATGGTGAAAGTGTATAAATATTAGGCCAGTAATACTGATACTAATGTGTGTAACCAAAAGGAAAAAGTGACCATATGCTAGATAATCATCTTTTTCATTCAGTAATTATCTTTTCAATATGCTTTATGGGTATAGCTTCATTTTGCTATTTTTAGTTTGCTGTATCTATATCATAACCCACTCCAGTGTTCTTGCTTAGAGAATCCCCATGGACAGAGGAGCCTGTTGGGCTACACTCCATGGGGTTGCAAAGAGTTGGACACAACTGAGTGACTAAGCACAGCACTCAGTAAACAAAGATCCGTAAGATATACTCACCTGAGAACATAACAATATTTAAAACAATTTCTTTCAGATATGGTTTCAAGTGAAAAAGATTGGCTTTCAAAAAGAGAACCTATATATTGGGAAAAGGTACATTACAGCTGGCCAACTAACCCTTTTTTTTTTTTTTTTTTTCCATTAGAAATAAGTGAAAAAGAACTAGATGCTCAAGAAATGGCTTAAAAGATTTGGTTCCCAGTAGCCTGAGCAATTGTTATAATTACCCTGTTAGGGATGCTCCTTTGGAGGACTATAGATTTTATTAAGGTCTATTTCCAAAGTAATTTTTGGATTTAAAAGTAGAATAACTCAGTAAGTGTTTTTCTCACTGGGAGTCATTCCAAGTCCCCAGAAGCTTCCATATGAAGACAATATTTAGAAAACAAGNGATTTGGTTCCCAGTAGCCTGAGCAATTGTTATAATTACCCTGTTAGGGATGCTCCTTTGGAGGACTATAGATTTTATTAAGGTCTATTTCCAAAGTAATTTTTGGATTTAAAAGTAGAATAACTCAGTAAGTGTTTTTCTCACTGGGAGTCATTCCAAGTCCCCAGAAGCTTCCATATGAAGACAATATTTAGAAAACAAGGGCTAAAATAATCCTTTTAAATATTTCTCTTGATTGGAAGTGGTTCAATTTATTCTGGATGTAGATTACTATGAAAGAAATTCTAAGTTAAACTTCCTAAATATGTCTTGCTCTTGGGATCTCTATAAATATTTTAGACTACTGTATTTTGACATTTATTGGCATATATATATGTTGCTTTATACTGTCCAGTACCTTTGGCCTCTTCTTCTAGTAATAACATTTCGTTTTGTTCAGGGGACCTGCATCTCCCCACTCTAGCAATGTGGAAAGCTTTTCCTGTAGTCACTTGACCCCTGCTCAAAGAATAAATAGTTGAGACTATGCTATCATTCTGTTCTTCAACACTGGGTCAGTGTCAGAATCTTTTCTGGAGATTTTTCTTAGGTCCTTTTTGGTTATAGATACACACATACATGAATATGACAGTTGAAGAGATTGAAAACAGTATTAAGAAGGAAGAAATGTGAGACTAAACACGGCTATGGTGGCCTCTCCAGCTCTTGTGGAGTTTCTGCTTCTCTTGAACCTTTCTTGAACTTTCACTGCATAAATTGTCCCAGTTTCCTACCAATAAATCCTATATTTTGTAAAAGTAGTATGATTTTCAAATAAAAACTCTTTCTAACATAGAAATCATTCTGCCTAAGCATCTGATGTTACTATAATGTAATACATTTTAGAGTACTTTGTGCAATATTATCAAAATCATAGAGTAGGATGTCAACCTCAAAGGGTCAGAAGTATTTTAAATATTTATAAATGTAAGAACTAGATAACAGTCTGGAGATTGTGTTCAGAATATGGATTGTTATTTCCAGATATGGAAATAATAATTTGTTATTAAAAATAAGCATTAGGATTAGTGCTTCATATTTATTGCTTCAAGTGGAATCTGTATTTGTGTGAAGTTCTGAACTACATATAGAAATATAGAATGTTATTAGCTACCTGTGAAATAGTTTTATGTGATTTTATATCTTCAGTTACTGAAGGAACTGAATTATAGTTTTGTTCTTTCTGTTGTTATTTCATTCTTAAAAAGTTGAGAATGAAATTCTTTGCCAATTTATGTAACACTCATTTTAGCATTTTTCTAAATATTATTATTTAACAGTGTTTATCTTATCCCTAACTTATTGTAATGATGTCAAAATTAGTTGTTCTAGTCTTTATGTTACCTAGAGAAATTTAGCAAAGTGCTTATAACATAGGCACTGAGTAAATGTTAAGTATAACTTTTAATGAACATGCTTAGACTTTGAAGATAAGAAATGTTAATTGTTTTTTTCCTAGTACATTACCATTGTTTGTGGACAGTGTAAATCTCAAAAATACACTGCATATAAAGGTAGGTCTCTCCCACCATAAATATTTCATACCAAACAAGGAAGGTAGAATAATCTTATAAAAGGTAAAATTCCAAAAGAAAGAAAGAAAAAAAGGTAAGAACTAAAAAACCTATTGTTTTTATTCTAAGGAGTAAAATGATATATTATAAATGTGTCAAAGAACTCTTTAGACATTAAAAGTTAAAAGTAAGTGAAATATCAGATACAAGCACCAAAAACAACATGCAAGACAATTTAATTTTGTAGATAAATAGAAATTTTTTATTGTCACCTTTTCATGGCAAAATTGACATGTTTGGTTTCTGGAAGAATAACAATTTAAGAAATGTATGTGTTATTCTGCAACTCAGTGTGGGTAAAAAAGAGTCCCATTTTGGATTTAAAATCACAGTTTCTGCATTTTGTGAAGATTACCAAGCCAAGGATGACAAATGCATAACAACACTACTCTAAACATGTATATGAGCTGGAATCTCACCCAGTTCTGTCTGCACCTCTATTTTCTTTCACTTTCACAGTATTTTCTTTACTTCTATAGTTATGGAGGTCCTGATGGCAACAACAACAGCAAATAAAGTCTACACTGAAGCATGTTGGCTCAGGTCATAGAGGAAACATGAGAAGGGATGATGTGATGAGACAGGTTAAGTTACAGCTTAGAGAAAAGGCAAAAGGCTCAAACTATTTCAACTCCAAGTTATTTCCATTTCCCATAGCAAGTACCCATACTGCATGAATGAGCCTTCCAATTATTTCCACCCCAACATTTGAGACAACTTGGCACACACTAAGTAAAACATAAATAACCTTATCATTATTTTTACAAAGAAAATCCATGTTGTTGTTAAACCACTAAATTTGATAGTAGTTTTTACATGACACTAGGTAGCACAGGAGAAGAGTGATTTAAATGACTATGGACTTTGCTTCAGAAATGATGAAAGGCATAAACACTTGAAAAAAACACATTTAAGCTTTCAAAGATAAAGAAAATTATCAACCCCTAATTATAGAAGCAGGGAAAACATCCTTCAAGAATATGACAAAATAAAGACATATTTAGGTCAAAAATATCAATAGAATTTGTTCCCAGCAGAACTGTACAACTGGATATATTTAAGGCAGTGCTTCAGACTGCAACAGAAACTCAGCTCTTTAGCAACAAATAAGAAGTATCAGAAATTTAAGTAAATTTGTCTATATAAAACAAAGATTACCATCTTTATGTATAATACAGAGATATCGTATCTTGGATAACTATACCATAAAAGATGATGGAGTTAGGATAGACTAAGAGTTGTGAGATTTCCATACTTTAAGTGAAAGTTTATAATATTAACCCTAAATGGACTGCAGAAATTAGAGGATTGATAATATAATCCCTGGAGCAACCAAAATCATATGTAGCTGAAAATCAATGAATAAATTAAAATAGAATTATGAAAAAAAGTGAGAAAAAGGTGCAGAGAAATAAAAAGCAGAGGTGACAGCCCAAATAAAATTATAAAAAATAAAATATTAAGCCTAAATGCAAGTATATAAGCAATCATATTAAATACAAATTAATTATTGATATAATTAAAGGCAAAGAAGACCAGAATGGATAAACAAAGAAAAATGCAATTCTGTGTTGTCAACTTTACTCTAAATATAAAATCTAATGTAAACGAAAGGTAAACTATCTATAGATAGGTATAGTGAATCAATAAGAAGAAAATCCTCTATATAAAATTTTACACATTTTATTATTATCTATTTAATATATGACTCAGGCATCTCAAGCCTTGATTCTTATTCACTATCCATGTACTTTCTTTGCCAGGAAGCTGGGGAATATTTTGATCCTATACTTTTTTTTGATGACACCTATTTTCATAATACCAGGTGAGTTATAGTAGATGGAATTAGTATTGCTAGACATCACACTGTTCAATGCTGTTACTTAACTGTATTAAGAACTGTCAACTAAAAAAAAAAAAAAAAAAGATGCACAAAATGAGAGTAGGAGTTAAGCCTTATTTAGAGCAAAATGAGGATTGCAGCCCAGGAGACAGCACCTCAGATAGCTCCAGGAGACTGCTCCAAAGAGGTAGTTTGGGAAGGTTAATATATAAGATTTTGGTGAAGGGGCAGTTCAGTGAAATCAAGTGCTTACTTTACAAAAGGTTTTCTGCTAGTCACAAGGAGATGATGTCACCATAAAGGGATTCAGTGCTTTTCTAAATGTGAGGAGATGCAAGCAAGGATTGGAATCATGAAATCCTTTTCTGAAGACAGAGAATAAAAAGGTTGGGTGGAATCACTGATTCAATGGACATAAGTTTGGGCAAACTCTGAGAAATTATGAAGGATAAGGAAGTTTGGTATGCTGCATTCATGGGGTCACAAAGAGTGGATAGGACACAGTGACTGAACAACACAAGTTTCCCTGGAGCACAGAGTGCCTCGTTCTCCACCCTGAACTCCCTTCAGGGCAGGTCAAAGGTCAGCAGCTGAGGCAGCACAGGATTCAATTTCAGCAGAGGCAGATGACAAATGCCCTTGACAAGTGCCAATGTGCAGTGGACAGAACGACGTCAATATATCCCATGAAAATGAAACCAAGTTATCCTCAACTGACCTTTATCTTTGTCTGCATGAAATTTTGACATCACCAGATGTAAGAGGAGCAGAAACAGCCTCAGCAAACTAGTGTTAAATACCCTAAATTTATAGTATTTATTAAAAAAAAAAAAGATGGGCCTGTTTACATATTGCTATTTCCATTCAAAATGGCTTAGAAGAGGCCTGTGCACCTGCATGCAATTGACCCTGAAGCTTAATATTTGTTAATTACCCACCAAGTCCACTTCTAATCATGCAAATCTGAACAAGTACTCCCAAGTACTGTAAGAAAAACAGAAGCAAAAGTCCCTGGAATTTAAAGGAATTACATGGATTCAGACAATGAAAACATCAGCAGGAGCTATGATGAACCAGAAGGTATTGGCCCTTCCCCTAATTTATAAGCACCACATTGAGATCCTTGTGTGACTCTGCCTAGTGAGAAAAATGAAGTGCCAATAATAATAGCATTTTGTTACCAAAGTTATTGCCCCAGAATCATACCCTGCTCCTCTCTGGAATAGAAACCAATTATTCTTATCTAAGTTCCAGGAGGAAGCTGCAAAAAAGAAAAATAAATAAATAAATAAAAGAATTGGTTAGGACCAACTAGGCCCATGATGGAGAAATATCTGAGTTCCAGTAGATCTCGAGTCTCATTATATATGCTCATGTTCATTGTAATACATTAGCAGGCTAAATGACATTTCCACCAGCACCCTGACAGCTGAAGATTGCCATGACAACAACTGGAAAAGCTCATACAAGGACTGAAAAGGGGAGAGTTGCATTGGTTCCAGCTCCAAACCATACCTGTGTTCTCAGATAATTCATGAATATTCCTCCCACTCTTCCAAATTTGTTCCTTTTTACTTTCAACTCTTCTGTATATTTGATGTCTCCACCTCAGTTGGGTTGAAAAGTTGATTTGTGAACTATCCATTCTTTGGCCAGTGAATAAAGGTTATGATGTTCTAGTCTCAGCATTATTTTCATTATTGACTGCATGAATCTGATCAGAAAAAGTACCTCCCTGGCTGAGACAAAGGGTCTCTGCCCAAACTGAGATCCCATTACAGGTCCCGTCAACCCCACCTGGGAAGTTGGGAGTTAGATTAAAGCTGACAAAATATTGTTGTTCCAGATCCAGACTGATAGCTACAAAATAATAACCCAAAATAAAAAAGTAAAATGAGCACAGTGTGTATTCCTGTGTTAATTAGTACTAGACATCCTCTCCCCTCTTTTTGTTAAACAATACTGAAAATAAGTGAAAATAACCTAGCTATTTGTTCCCAGAAATACTTTCTCTTGGAACCTAAGACTGTCAACCAACTAAAGAGCTTATCAAAACTTGCTCATTATGATTCAAGGCTTTTTCCTTTCTATGCTTTCCAATCTGAAGTTAATATATCTTGAACTATGTTCAATCATAAACTAGTTTCCCACTTGGCAAGATATACCTAAAAACCATCCACTCTGGATTCTGAAATGGAACAATGTCCCCTGACTTTTCTCTCTGAAACATCAGCAAAGTTTTGTCAGGGTGGTATTCTCCTCTCCTGAAATGACTCATACATTTGACTTTGCTTGATCAGCAGTTTTTTTACAGTAAACATTTTGGCTGTTGACAGTGGACACAGGGAAAAGCAATAAACAAAGGGCTAGGAAGTAGAAAGCAAAAGAAGTCATCAGATTTGAAACAAGTGTCTTTCTCTCTGAGATACTGTATTCTACACTTTTTCATGGAAGGAATTGAAACCAAAAGTTTGACCTGAAGGTAATCCACGTATAAAACAGATAGGTACCACCTGATTAAAGTTAGAATATGGATAAAAATAAGGGCAAGTGTGAACTTTGCCTTTTTTTTTTTTTTTTTTGGATATACGTTGTTGTACTATGTTTCCCTGGTGGCTCAGATAGTAAAGAATTTTCTTGCGAGGCAGGAGACTCAGACTTGATCCCTGGGTCAGGAAAATCCCCTGGAGAAGGAAATGGCTGTCCACTCCAGTGTTCTTGCCTGAAGAATCCCATGGACAGAGGAGCCAGGCAAGTTGAGGTCCATGAGATCACAAAGAGTCAGACGCAACTGAGTGACTAACACTACTACTAGGAATATAGTAGATACTTCCTGTGGTATCTCTTATTGAATAAAAGTAAGCAAGATACAAGATATAAGAACTTTCTCTCCATTTTCCTATGTTGATCATCTACAAAAATTGTTTTAATTATCTATGTTTCAGTTTCCTCATCTGTATAATGACAATACTTTCTAACTTATAATTATGATGAAGAGATAATATAACATAATTACAGTTTAAAGACCTTTTTGAATTCTGCAAGAAATATTCAAAAGGAGTCTATACTAAAATTGGATTATTATTAAAAGCAATGCTTCTTACTCCTGAAATAATTAATAAAGGTACTTCATGTTATGATAAAATACAGCTTCACTAAGCACAGGGAAAAATAACTTAAAAGTGTTTTAATTGAATGTAGGATTTTCATAACTGAAAGAAATAAATTTTGCCAAGCTATTTGTATATGCAAAGAATAGAATTCATAAACTGAAATTAGCTAAAGGTCAAGCATAAAATGAATCAGTTCTTAAATACTAATTAGTGCTTTACCAAATTACATGAGAACATTTATGGATACAAAACTGAATAGTGAAGATTAAAAATGGAGAGTGTGGGTAGACTTAATAATTTATTCCTCCTACACTAATCAGGATTTCTGACTGTTTCATTTCTCAAGTACAATTAAATAGTCTTCTCTTCCTTCTCTTCTTTTTTTTTCCTTTGTGAATAAGACTGTTAATATAACTTTTAATTCATCTACGTTAGTAACTAAAGGGGAAGTATTCATAATTGAGAGAGGAAACATTTTAAATTAAATTTAAAAGCTTTTTTACTTGTTTATACACCCACACTTCATTATCTTCATTATTTTGTGTCAATGAAGTACTTTGTTCCAGAAAACAATGGGTTCTCCAAATACAGTCTTTTTATTAGATTCATTATTCCCCTATGGCTTGCTTTCAGCATGACAATTACATTTGTAGTTAAGGTCATTTGCATATATGACTTGAAAACTGAGATAATTGCAGTAAACTATAAAAAGATTATTTTAGGATAATAAATTCCTTTAGGAACTATCTCATTTGTGTGGCTCAATTTGCTGACATCAGTTTCATGATGTGCAAATACAGGAGATAAGACAAAATCATAATATGAATATGATTGTTTCCTGGAAAGGATCACAGGAACTGAGATCTCAGAAAAGCTGAATCTAGTTATAAAAAATAGATTCTTGGGGGGAAGAGAAAATAAAACCTTCCAAAAAGGTTTTCTGATATCTCTTCCTATGATCACTTGATCTGGAAGAACAATAACTTGACCCCAGTTTTTCCAGATCTCTTTCTCCAACTGCCCCTCACTCATTTTTGAACAGTTTTAGATTATAAAAATATTAGCAGTTTCCCCAGAGAATTCTGTACGGTTTAGGAAATGATTCCTTTCAAAATATAACTGCTTTCTGATAATGCACCTGCTTACCCAAGAGTTCTCACAGTGATCAACAATGAGATTAAGATTGTTTTCATGCCTATTAACACAGTATCCATTCCACAGCTCATGGCCCAAATAATTTTTGTGCTCAATTGCAAGGAGATCCAACCAGTCTATCCTAAAGGAGATCAGTCCTGGGTGTTCATTGGGAGGACTGATGTTGAAGCTGAAACTCCAATACTTTGGCCACCTGATGCAAAGAGCTGACTCATTTGAAAAGACCCTGATGCTGGGAAAGATAGAAGGGGACGACAGAGAATGAGGTGGTTGGATGGCATCACTGACTCAATGGACATGAGTTTGGTAAACTCCAGGAGTCTGTGATGGACAGGGAGGCCTGGTGTGCTGCGGTTCATGGGGTCAGAAAGAGTTGGACATGACTGAGCAACTGAACTGAACTGAACTGAAGACTATAGCTTGCATAGATAGTGATTCCACTATTATATTCGGGAAAACTCAACTGGAAATTTTCTGGACAGGATTCATCACTCTAGATGTCATTAAAAACACTGGTGTTTCATTGGAGAGTTCAAAATGTCCACATTAACAGGACTTTAGAAATGATAACCATGCCCAGAGTGCTAATAAGTGAATCAAAGGCATTCTTCACTTGGTATGATATTCTTGACTTTGAACATTTCTTTTTCATTCTTTCTTAATGCTGTCATCTCTGCATATATTACCTCTCTGTTCTTTTATGCTATCTAATTTTTATCTCATGGGAACCCTTAACATATTAAACATCTATTTTAATTCTCTGTATCTGGTGATTTCAGGATTTGTGTCATCTGTATCAGGTCCAAATGTTTACTTTGCTTTTTCAGTCTATCTTTTCTTGTCTCTCAGTCTGTGTTGTAATTTTTTTGAAAGCCATGTCTGATGTATTGGGAAATAGGTATTAAAGCAATTAGTCCTTTATTTTAAGGATTTATGCTGATCTGTCTAGAAGTTGGGCTATGTTTAATATTTATAGTTCTGTAGCTGTCAAAGGCTTCAGTTTACTGTAATTTCCTGTTGTTTCTCCCTCTACTTTTTTTCTGTGTTACCCTAAGTTCAGTTCAGTTCAGTTCAGGCACTCAATCGTGTCCAACTCTTTGTGACCCCATGAATCGCAACACGCCAGGCCTCCCTGTCCATCACCAACTCCCGGAGTTCAACCAAACTCATGTCCATCGAGTCGGTGATGCCATCCAGTCATCTCATCCTCTGTTGTTCCCTTTTCCTCCTGCCCCCAATTCCTCCCAGCATCAGGATCTTTTCCAGTGAGTCAGCTCTTCACATGAGGTGGCCAAAGTACTGGAGTTTTAGCTTCAGCATTATTCCTTCCAAAGAACACCCAGGACTGATCTCCTTTAGAATGGAGTGATGGATCTCCTTGCAGTCCAAGGGACTCTCAAGAGTCTTCTCCAACACCACAGTTCAAACGCATCAATTCTTCAGTGCTCAGCTTTCTTCACAGTCCAACTCTCACATCCATACATGATGTGACAGGGTGACAATATACAGCCTTGATGGACTCCTTTTCCTATCTGGAACCAGTCTGTTCCATGTCCAGTTCTAACTGTTGCTTCATGATCTGCATATAGGTTTCTCAAGAGGCAGGTCAGGTGGTCTGGTATTCCATCTCTTTCAGAATTTTCCCCAGTTTATCATGATCCACACGGTCAAAGGCTTTGGCATAGTCAATAAAGCAGAAACAGATGTTTTTCTGGAACTCTTCTGCTTTTTCCAGGATCCAGCGGATGTTGGCAATTTGATCTCTGGTTCCTCTGCCTTTTCTAAAACCAGCTTGAACATCTGAAAGTTCATGGTTCATGTATTGCTGAAGCCTGGCTTGGAGAATTTTGAGCATTACTTTACTAGCATGTGAGATGGGTACAAGCTTGCAGTAGTTTGAGCATTCTTTGGCATTGTCTTTCTTTGGGATTGGAATGAAAACTGACCTTTTCCAGTCCTGTGGCTGGAGTTTTACAAAATTATCCAGCTGCCCTCGCCATGTGCTGGCTACTTTGTCTTTCGTGTGTGTTTCCCTAAAGTCTCTGTTAAATACAGTCAGTATCTTCCAGCTCTCCTTGTTCTAATCTGTTGATGTTATACTGAAGTCCTATTGAATAGGGACTTCTCCTGGTGGCTCACTGGTAAAGAATATGCCTGATAATACAGGAGATGTGGGTTCACTTCCTGGGTTGGGAAGATCCCCTGCAGAAGGAATTGGCAACCCACTCCAGTGGGATTTCCTGCCTGGGAAATCCCATGGACAGAGGAGCCTGGTGGGCCACAGTCCAATTGCTCACAAAAGAGTCAGACATGACTTAGTGACTAAAGAATGACAATACACGATAAATAATGCTAAAGAAAGATATGATAAAATATTACACCTATATTCTTAACAGAATCCAACTGTGCATTAACTTTAATTTGACAGTTATTAAAATATATTCATGTGTGCATGGTCTTTTAAGTGAAAGTTGCTCAATCATGTCCAACTCTTTGCCACCCCCTGGCCTATACAGACCATGGAATTCTCCAGGCCAAAAGATTTCCTTTCTCCAAGGGATCTTCCCAACCCAGGGATCAAACCCAGGTCTTCCACATTGCAGGCAGAGTCTTTACCAGCTGAGCTGCATGGAAGCACAAGAATACTGAAGTGGGTAACCTATGCCTTCTCCAGCAGATCTTCCTGACCTAGGAACCGAACTGGGGTCTCCTTCATTGCAGGCAGATTCTTTACCAACTGAACTATCAGGGAAGCCCACATGCTCTTTTAAAGTGGTCAAAAAAGAACTTTTCTATTTAACAAGTGGAAATTGCATTACAGTTTTGGTATTTTGTATATTTTAAGGAGAAGAAAGAATTTCAGGTAATATATTGATTTTAAAATAGCAACTTTGCAATAGGACAATGCAGCATGTCAATAGGAAGGAAAAATCTCCGAAAAATTCATCCATATTTAGACTTTCAATGGAAAATAACTAGCACTCTTTGAGTCTATATTCTCAGCACAGATTTAAAATGTCCCTCTCTCTATTGCAGGAGAGAGGTGCAGGAGAGATTTCTTTGGTGGCTGCTCTCTGCTAATTAAAAAAAGAGAGAGAGAGAAGAAGAAGAAGAGGAGGAAGAAACAAATTTGCTCATTCATGTCTGACTCTTTAGGAGAAAGCAATGGCAGCCCACTCCAGTACACTTGTCTGGCAAATCCCATGGACAGAGGAGCCTGGTAGGCTGCAGTCCATGGGGTCACTGGGAGTCAGACACGACTGTGCAACTTTACTTTGACTTTTCACTTTTATGCATTGGAGAAGGAAATGGCAACCCACTCCAGTGTTCTTGCCTGGAGAATCCCAGGGACAGGGGAGCCTGGTGGGCTGCCATCTCTGGGGTCACACAGAGTTGGACACGACTGAAGTGACTTAGCAACAGCAGCAGTCTGACTCTTTGGCATCCCATGAGCTGTAGCCCACCAGGCTCCTCTGTTCATGGGAGTGTTTCGTTCTCCAAGGGATCTTCTCCACCCAGGGATTGAAACTGTGTGTCTTAGCATTTTAGGCAGTTTCCTTACCATCTGAGCCCCCAAGAAAGCCTAAGAGTCAATTCTGGTGGGTAGTATAGGGAGGGATCCAAGTCTGCTCAAATATAGATTTGACCAACTTTTGAAAGAAACCAGGAAAACAACATCTTCAGATATGGATTTTGTTGACAGTTAAAATGTGCTGATTTGATGGGTAAAACAAATCTCACAGATATGAATGTAATGCTTATGTTATAAATTATGGTGTTATTATCAGAATGCATCGTTGAAAAAGTCTACTAAAAGGGAAATTTGGTACTGAATTCTTGAATTGACAAAATGAAAACAAAACTTAGTGAAGAGCCAAATATATTTTGATCATTGAAATATAGTCACACACACACACATATATATATAATATTTCACACAATACATCTACCAATAATAAGCATCTTTACTCTGTCCTGGTATAGGGGCCATGTATACTAGTTTTTGTTTAACAACTGTGTGAAAAGCGAAGTCCTCAATGGCTTTGTCCATCGGTGCTTGATTTATTAATTTGAAACTTAGAATTTGTTTCAAAGTAGATGAGAGAGAGATATTAATAAATATTGTAAATTATTATCATCTGGCATTTTCTTTAATGTGCTCTAGTATTCCAGCTTGTGACCTCTCAGAATTGGAGGACTGGATACAAGTCAGAAAAAATAACTGAGGAAACAGAGACCTTCCATCTCTATTATTACAGCATTTGGAATTGATACTCATTTCAAGAAATGTTTACCATAAGTTTAAACTGGATTACTTATTATTTATGTACATAGCTAAGAAAAAAATTTTTAATTAAACTGGATTACTTATTATTTATGTACATAACTAAGAAAAAATTTTAATTACAATTATACTTTTGATTTGAGAATTTCACTGTTTTGTTGGTTTAGTCACTAATGTGAACTGCTTCGTTTCTTGTAGTTTAAAAAAAAAATGTGTGATTGGTTTATTTATAGGTGCAAGTAAGAAATGAGATTCTACTTTTCAAATTACATTTCAGTTTGAATTAAAGCCTTCATGTTTATTGGAATAGTCTGAGCCTCTTGGCCACAGGCCAGTTTTCTTTGCTGTGTTTTAAACCATCAGTATGGGAAACTGAAGAAGGCAATGGCACCCCACTCCAGTACTCTTGCCTGGAAAATCCCATGGATGGAGGAGCCTGGTAGGCTGCAGTCCCTGGGGTCACTAGGAGTCAGACACAACTGAGCGACTTCACTTTCACTTTTCACTTTCATGCACTGGAGAAGGAAATGGCAACCCACTCCAGTACTCTTACCTGGAGAATCCCAGGGATGGGGGAGCCTGATGGTCTGCCAGTCTATGAGGTCGCAGAGTCAGACACGACTGAAGCGACTTAGTAGCAGCAGAAGCAGCATGGGAAATGAGATATGTAAATAGCCTAAACTGAAGAGGTAGGGATTGGTTCATTGAAGTACAGCTGAACTTGATTCCTCTTCTACAGAATAACTTTGAAGATTATTTGGACAACATTTACTAAAATATTTTATCCTAAGCAAAAAATCAATGATATGAGACACTACGTATGACAAACAGCAAAATCAAAGAAAAAAGAATACGAATAAAAGTGTCTAGGGTTCTTCTTCTGGTAGAAGTAGTATTTTCTATTGGTTAAAGTGCAGGCTGTTAATTCAGGCTATTTTATTTGTTTAATTAATTATTTATTTTAATTGGAGGCTAATTACTTTACAATATTGTGATGGTTTTTGCCATACATTGACATGAATCAGCCATGGGTGTACATGTGTCCCCTGTCCCAAACTCCTCTCCCACCTCCCTCCTCATCCCATCCCTCTGGGGTGACCCAGTGTACTGGCTTTGAAACCCTATCCTAACACCTATTCTCATCCCCAGCTGTAGGATTTGCTGGTTACTTCACTTCATTGCACCATGAGTTCAATCCCTGGGTCAGGAAGGTCTCCTTCCAGGTTTGGCTATGATTCTCTATATTTTAAGATTGTTGTTTTTGAGATGTTGATTTTTCCTGTGACTTCATTTATCTGATTTACCTGGAAAAGCCATTGGTTTCAGTTTCTTTCGTTGCTTTCTTATGAGGATGGGTGAGATGACTTCCAAACTCTTTAGATATCAGAGCTTTTATCACTATGTCCATTTCTTTTTATTGATAAATCTTAATATATAGAAATTTAAATTTCTAGAGTTAGTATATGAAGGCATTAAAAGAAAAGCATAATTAATCTTGATCCATTACTGTTTATGATTGAGCAGAACCACTTTACCCTAGATAGCAAGTCCTCATATTTTCAACAACTAAAATTTCATAAACTTTTCAACAAGTTTAATTCACTATAGCATTTTGAATATATGGAGAAAATGTTCGTATTGTCTATTATATTTCTACTTTCTTTAAGTATTTACTATTGTGTCTAGTGCTAATCTCTCTTGTGGATATAATTTTGGCTTTCATTTCATTTAAAATGCTACCCACTCATAAGCAAACACAGGTGGGCAAGGTCAGATATATCTTTATGAACTGAACAAAGACACTCTAGTTTACGGTCAGGTAGAGGATCAGGATCCTCTGAGGCAGGCTTTTATATATGATTAAAACAACAAAAGTAATGAAAAGCACGTCAAAGAAACAATTTCCCACATGATATTAGATTTGTTTCTTCTCTGCAACATGGGCACAGGAGGGCTAAGAGAAGCTACTCCATGTTCAAGGTCAGGAGGGGAGGCGGTGAGGAGATATTGCTCATCTAAGGTAAGGAGCAGCAGCTGTCCTTTCCTGGAGAACCCGTGAAGAGATACCCCATGTCCAAGGTAAGAGAATCCCAAGTAAGACAGTAGGTGTTGCGAGGGGGCATCAGAAGGCAGACACACTGAAACCATAATCACAGAAAATGAGTCAATCTAATCACACTAGGACCACAGCCTTGTCTAACTCAATGAAACTAAGTCATGCCCATGGGGCCACCTAAGACAGGTGGGTCATGGTGGAAAGTCCTGACAGAATGTGGTCCACTGGAGAAGGGAATGGCAAACCACGTCAGTATTCTTGCCTTGAGAACCCCGTGAACAGTATGAAAAAGCAAAATGATAAGATGCTGAAAGAGGAACTCCCCAGGTTGGTAGGTACCCAATATGCTACTGGAGATCAGTGGAGAAATAACTCCAGAAAGAATGAAGGGATGGGGCCAAAACAAAAACAATACCCAACTGTGAATGTGACTGGTGAGAGAAGCAAGGTTCAATGCTTTAAAGAGCAATATTGCATAGGAACCTGGAATGTTAAGTCCATGAATCAAGGCAAATTTGAAATGGTCAAACAGGAGATGGCAAGAGTGAATGTTGACTTTCTAGGAATCAGAGAACTAAAATGGACTGGAATGGGTGAATTTAACTCAGATGACCATTAATTATATCTACTACTGTGAGCAAGAACTCCTTAGAAGAAATGGAGTAGCCATAAAGGTCAACAAAAGAGTCCAATATATAGTACTTGGATGCAGTCTCAAAAACAACAGAATGATCTCTTTTCATTTCCAAGGCAAATCATTCAATATCATGGTAATCCAACCTATGCTCCAACCAGTACACTGAAGAAGCTGAAGTTGAACAGTTCTATGAAGACCTATAAGACCTTTTAGAACTAACACCAAAGATGTCGTTTTCATTATAGGGGACTGGAATGCAAAAGTAAGAAGTCAAGAAACCCCTGGAGTAACAGGCAAATTTGGCCTTGGAGTACAAATGAGCAGGACAAAGGTTAATAGAGTTCTGGCAAGAGAATGCATTGTTCATAGCAAACACCTTCTTCCAACAACACAAGAGAAGACTCTACACATGGACATCATCAGATGGTCAACACTGAAATCAGATTGATTATATTCTTTGCAGCCAAACATGAGAAGTTCTATACAGTCAGCAAAAACAAGACTGGGGAGCTGAGTGGGGCTCAGATCATGAACTCCTTATTGCCAATTTCAGACTTAAATTGACAAAAGTAGGGAAAACCACTATACCATTCAGGTATGGCCTAAATCAATTCCCTTATGATTATATAGTGGAANCATGAGAAGTTCTATACAGTCAGCAAAAACAAGACTGGGGAGCTGAGTGGGGCTCAGATCATGAACTCCTTATTGCCAATTTCAGACTTAAATTGACAAAAGTAGGGAAAACCACTATACCATTCAGGTATGGCCTAAATCAATTCCCTTATGATTATATAGTGGAAGAGAGATATAGATTTAATGGACTAGATCTGATAGATAGAGTGCCTGGTGAACTATGGATGGAGGTTCATGACACTGTACAGGAGACAGGGATCAAGACCATCCCCACGGAAAAGAAATGCAAAAAAGCCAAAGTGGTTTTCTAGGGAGGTCTTACAAATAGCTGTGAAAAGAAGAGAAGCAAAAAGCATAGGAGAATAGGAAACACATAAGCACCTGNCTGTGAAGAAAACTGAGCACCGAAGAATTGATGCTTTTGAACTGTAGCATTGGGTAACATTGTTGAGTCCCTTGAACTGCAAGGAATCCAAACTTTCCATTCTAAAGGCGAAACATTGTAAGCTGAAACTCCAATAGTTTGGCCACCTCATGCGAAGCATTGACACAATGGAAAAGACCCTGATGCTGGGAGGGGTTGAGGGCAGGAGGAGAAGAGGATGACAGAGGATGAGATGGCTGGATGGCATCACTGACTCAATGCACATGAGTTTGAGTGAACTCCAGGAGTTGGTGATGGACAGGGAGGCCTGGCATGCTGCAATTCATGTGGTCACAAAGAGTTGGACACGACTGAGTGACAGAACTCAACTGCAACAAAATAATCTTGCTTATTCATGTTATTTGTCTCAGTAGAACTTTAGAATTCTAAAATTCAATAGAATTTCCAGTATTTTTGCCACCTGATGTGAAGAGCCAACTCATTGCAAAAGACCTTGATGTTGGGAAAGACTGAGGCCTAGAGGAGAAGGGAGCAACAGGCGATGTGATGATGGTATGGCATCACTGCCTCAATGGACATGAGTTTGCACAAACTCCTGGAAATGGTGAAGGACAGAGAAGCTTGGTTCGCTGCAGTCCATGGGGTCACCAGGAGTCAGACATGACTGCGTGACTGAGCAGCAACAACAACAAAGTGAGATGTTACTAGTGAATTGGATTGAAAATAATTATTTTTAGCAACTGCCTAGTAGTATACATCTGCCCAAGGAAGAATAATTTTAAAAAATGAATAAAGAAAGGGAAAAGAAGCTTTCTCCCTCACTTATGAGTGGCACAAATCTCATTCATGAGGGCTCTGCCCTCAGTACCAAATCATTTTGCAAAGTCCCCACAACCAAGTAATATTGAGGGTTAAGTTTCAACATATAAATTTTAGAGGGACACAAACATTTATTCTATCACACTAACTTGCACAGGCATATAGCCAAAGACATATATACAAAGTTTGAATTGGAAATGCACCTACTATTCATAATTTTTCTTATAGATAAGGAATTGAGGTTCAGAGGGATTACATGACTTACTGACTTCACACAGAAACAAAACCATGACAGAATCCTCTTACAAAGGTGAACACTGTCGACTACAAATTGTCACTTGCCAAGAGCATTTGGCAGTTACTGAACAACACCAACAACAAGGTCATTTACCATCCGCCTCTGTAGAGACTGGACTCTTGCTGCAGTTGCTGACCTTCAACACCCTCTGAGGGGAATTCAGGGTAGAAAGGGAGGCACTCTGTGCTCTAAGGAAGCTCATGGAACAGGTCTTAAATAGATATTTTTAGGAACTGATTTTATGATCCTAATCTTTGCATCTCTTCACATATAGAAAAGCGTTAAATCCCTTCACGGTGACATCAGCTCCTCATAACTAGCTGAAAACCTTTTGTAAAGGAAACCCTTGATTGCATCGAACTCCCCCTTCACCAAAATCACATATATTACTCTTCCCCCATGCCTCTTTGGAACAGTCTGTCACAGCTATCTGAATGAGGCTACAGTCCTCATTTTGCTCCAGATAAAACTTAGCTCGCACTCTTACAATGTGCATCTTTTTAGTTAACAACATTCAAGGACAAGTAATTTGTCACCAAATACACTGGCATTCTATCTTGATAATCAATATAAAGAACATTCTTGTGTTGATGAGCATCTTTCACATAATATGAGTTTATTACACTGCATTGTACATAAAAAAGAAGAGCCCTTAAAAATAACATACAATCACAATATCTCTATATGTAATAAAGGCCTTTCAAAATATTATATCTGAGGAGAAACTATATGGATATTATAACTGAAAAGTAACCAAACGCTGTATTTCAAATTTGAGTAGCAAAAAGAAGAAACTGTACATTTTTTTTTTGCTTCAAAATAAAATAGTCAGATAGTATCTTTATATTCAGTTAAAAAGATGCAGATACCAANGGAAGAGCCCTTAAAAATAACATACAATCGCAATATCTCTATATGTAATAAAGGCCTTTCAAAATATTATATCTGAGGAGAAACTATGTGGATATTATAACTGAAAAGTAACCAAAGGCTGTATTTCAAATCTGAGTAGCAAAAAGAAGAAACTGTACATTTTTTTTTTTTGCTTCAAAATAAAATAGTCAGATAGTATCTTTATATTCAGTTAAAAAGATGCAGATACCAACTGTGAAGAGCTGATATAATTGGCTCAGAAGTAGACTCCCTTTCTTTTGTAATTAAAATTAATCTGTTCCAAAAATCTTTTGTTCCATTGAAGGCACCATATTTTAACCAATCTATCTTTCTTATGTCTCAGCCTGATGATGTATTATATTAATACATCATTAAAGAGACAGCTCTCAGAAATGATNAACTGTGAAGAGCTGATATAATTGGCTCAGAAGTAGACTCCCTTTCTTTTGTAATTAAAATTAATCTGTTCCAAAAATCTTTTGTTCCATTGAAGGCACCATATTTTAACCAATCTATCTTTCTTAAGTCTCAGCCTGATGATGTATTATATTAATACATCATTAAAGAGACAGCTCTCAGAAATGATGTATTAGTACAACACATCACTGGAGAAGTCAGTAAGGATGCATGACTCATTAGACCTCATACTTATCTTTGAAGAACTTTTTTTTTTAATGAGTTTCCTGAATGTGGAGGATCACAACAGTGGCACATTTGGTTACCAATAAATTATCCCAAGCAGTTAAAAAAAAACATGCACAGAAAAATATAATGAAGTCTGAGGAATAGTATTACTTGTTTCTGATAACAGTCCCAAATTATAAGATGGCCCATCTAAACAAAACTGAAGAAAGAAGGCAGTAAAACTGAACAAAAACATTCTTTAAATCTCTAATATTTAATATTCTACCTGTCATTCTTTAATATATTTAAATAAGGAAAACAATGCTTTATCAATTATGTCCCTTTAACATCATTAATGCTTCATATTTCTAAATATGAATTTTTAATATTTCTAAACTTCAGGCCTCATGGGACAATCTGTACCTAACAGAGCATGACTTATTACAGAATTATATTACCAAGAAGATAAATAATGCACTGTAGGAAAGCATAGAAATTTAGATTGTCTTTGCTTGACCTTTCAACAGTTAATAAGCAAAGTCTTTAAGAAAGGGTGCTGGATGCATAAAGCATGAGAGGTTAAACATTAAAACACAAATTAACCAATACTCCTAAAGTCAAGCCAAGCCAAAAATCAACAGTCAGAAAATACTTTTTAAAAACTGTTTTCCCTACCACCACACTTCTATATTTCTTCCATTGCATGCTTCTTATTTTCCTGTCCACTGGTAATCAAGGCTTTTATGAACTCCTAAACTGCTTGTTGTATGGTGAAAGGTGAAATGTGAAGAAAATGTACAATAATAACATAATTATAAAACGCCTTCTTTCCATTCCTTCTTTCCTTCTCTTGCAAATTTTCATTAAAATTGTATAGCAGTTTGATTTTGTAAGTGAATTACAAATGTTCATTTCTGAAAGAAAGAATCTGACCTTACTTGGTCTAGTATTTTTACTGGAAAAGATAAATATTCAGAAATAGGACTTCCTATAAAAGATGAGGTAGTGAGTTTAGTTTGGCAGAGTGTTTTAAATCAACTTTATATATTAATTGACAATTTGGATTCAAATAACTACTCCTTGAAATTGCTGTATGTGACAGTATCCATAATAATCCAGATGGAAAAATAACATGTTTTATAATTCAGAATTTAAAGAAAAGTAATCTTTAGTTACATCATTATTCTGCAATGGTTTTGAGTCATCATTAAAACTGTGACGCACATGAAGGCTCAAATATGCCTCACCTTACCTTCAGATTGTGCATACTGTGTAAAAAAAATTGGCCTTCTGAAACAACCCTAAAATTAGAGTTCAATAAAATTAGTGTCATTCTATATATGCACATTTCTAAGTGTTTAATTTTAAAAGGCAAGAGAAGATTGATGGACTTTTTATTCTATTTTATAAAACCATTTATTTTAGGGAAATGTATAAAGAATTTTCTCTTTGCCTTAGGAAGTTCTTGCTTGATCCTCAGCACAGGCTTTAGTTATAGTCTCCTCAATTCAAACAGTTAAAGTTTTTCTCATCTGAAACATCCTTTTGTGTGTACCTTGAATCTATGTGGCCTGCACCCAGCTTTAAAAGTTAGCTTCCTCATGATGCTTCTCTCTTATTCTAGAAACAAATTAAGACTAATCCAGGAGTTTCTATTAGCCAAAGTCCTCTTTCCCAGAATTTCAGCAGATTGCAACTAAATGAATCAAGCAGGTGAGCACTGCCAAAATAAATTAATTTTAATTCCATAAGGTTAAGAACTATATATGAAAAAATATAATACAAACTGAAGTGATAATTTACCTATTCAATAGAAAAGATATTTCCTTAAGAGCCTGGCCTACCAAAATCACATCTAACAAAGGATGTTTGGAGTAAGTTTTTATTTGTTATATAGCAGCTATGGAGTTGTTGACATTTGTATAAATGTTATTTAAAAGCCAGCAAAAATTAGTGAGCTAATTAGTCAGTTCAGGTACTATTAACTTAAAATTAAAATTGTATAATGTCAATTATAAAATGTTGATGCCAATTTTTTACATGCAGATAAAAGGCATTTGGCTAAAAAACACATTTTAACTACTTGTGAACTTTTCCCAATGATTCCTGGTAGTATTTTCCTGAAATAATGTTGTAACTTTTTAGAATACTGGAATCTATGGTAAGTGTCTCTCTGTGATTTAGTGACCAAAGGTAACTTAGCCTTTTGACTAAATGCAATCAAAGTTAGCATAATTCATTGATTCTACTGGTGATCTAAATAAAATATTTTTATATTTTCTAATTATTCTGAGATTAGGATTGTTTTAGTGTCCCTCCCTAAGCCTATTTCTTAATAAGTATCATCAATTACACTGACCTATATTAATCCTTGGACTTCCCAGGTGGCTTGAGGACTTCCCTGGTGGCTCAGAGGGTAAAGTGTCTGCCTGCAACTCAAGAGACCCAGGTTTGATCCCTGGGTTGGGAAGATGCCCTGGAGAAGGAAATGGCAACCCACTCCAGTATTCTTGTCTGGAAATTCCCATGGATGGAAGAGCCTGGTTGAAAGAGCCTGTTGGGCTACAGTCCACTGTGTCACAAAGAGTTGGACATGACTGAGTGACTTCACTTTCACTTTCCCAGGTGGCTCAGTGGTAAAGAATCTGCCTGCCAAGCAGGAGATATGGGTTTGATCCCTGGATTGGGAAAAATCTGCTGGAGAAGGTAACGGCAACCTACTCCAGTATTCTTGCCTGGGAAATCCCATGGACACAGGAACCTAGAGGGCTACAGGCCATAGGATTGCCAAAGATTCAGACATGATTTAGCGACTAAACAACAAATATTAATCCTAAGAGTCTAGATTCTGTGAAACACAAATGGCAGGTTCCTCTTTTTACAGTAACATGTATAATAGAGAGATGCATACCACATTTGGAACATATTCAAAACATTATTTAAGGAAAATTGGATCAAAGTGAACATTCAGGGGTAAGAAAGAAAAGTATCATGAAAACTGATATCAGGCTTTTTTTTTTAATAAAGAAAGATTTATTGCTTAGTACAGCTCACTTAATTCACATTTGTACAATATTCTGTCAATATCCAAAATGTAAACATCATGGGCCAACTTTTTGCTTTTACTGAATTTTGTGAGAGTGCATTTCCTTTTTCTGACTCATGCTACCATGGATCCCTACTCATTTGTTTTTGATGCCCTGTGAAATCTCACTCTGTATCAAAGATCCCATTACTCTTTATCATTATCACTGTAAACTCCCTTAATTTCTTAAATCACTCCAGGATCTCTGCTAAAGACCCTGATCTTTTCCTTGGGTATGTGGGTACGTATATCCTTCAGTTCTTTTAAGTAGCTGCTGTTCATTATTTTCCATCCCATGCAAGCAAGAGTCATGAACTGTTATTACTTCTCCTCCCAAAAACTCCCAAGATGTATCTGAGGTTCCCCTCATTTTCCCCTGCCCTCTGTCTCCTTACATTCAATTCATCTGCTATCTTCCTGTGGCTCCTTCCATGTATTGGGGATTTCTTTGTCTTCTTTTACTCCTTACCACACTCCCCATAATCAGATGATCTTCAGCATTTCACTGCACAGCCACTCACTACCTTCACTCTCAGGTGCTTTTCTGATGGCTGCTCTCCCACTGAACCTATCACTCTCAGCCTTAACTGCATGTTATCCTTCCCAGGAAACAAGAACTCTGTTGTATAAGAGCCAAACCTGCTTTCCTCTGAGTTCAACCTTCCCTCCTATCAAAGCAAAATGTACATAGTAGCAGCTTCATTTGTGACACCAAATTTAACTGAAGTGCTTATCCCTCTCAACTCCATTTAGAAGGCCAGTTCTTCAAGAGATCCATTTCCCTAAAGGAATCAGTCTGTCACTGATTATTGATATTATTTTCATCATTATTATTATCATTCTGTAATTTCAATTAGAGATATTCGGCATCAAATTACTATTGGCCAAAATGGCCTATTTTCCTTAGAGGGAAAGTTTGATTTGGTGTCAAGTTAAGGGCTTCCCTGGTGGCTCAAATGGTAAAGAATCCACCTGCAATGCCAGATACCTGGGTTTGATCACTGGATTGGGAAGATCACCTGGAAAAGGGAGTACCTATCCACTTCAGTATCCTGGTCTAGAGAATCCTATGGGCAGAGGAGGCCTGGCAGGCTACAGTCCATGGGGCCACAAAGAGTCAGACACAACTGAGACATGTTCAATACCCACTCCTTATATTGGACCCCTTCTATCCTGTAAGACACCATGATACATCTTGTCTAAATCTAATTTATATTTCAAATATAGTTTTGCCTTTCCAGCCACTAGTGCTTCAACCAGCATCAATATCCAAGAACTTATGCAGAATGTATGACCCACTAGCCTGAATTCTGTTTAGTCTCTCAATGAGCCAGGAGACCTACCTTATAATAGAGGAAGTACAGCAGTGATGGGACAGTGTACTGACAGTGGGATCCCCCAGTTTGATCACATGCCACACCTCCTAGAAATGGCCAGTCAACAAGAGTGATTGAGAAGCTGAGTGCACAGCTCAGGTGACAGCATGGAAATGATACCCAGGGGTACGCTACCTTTTCAGGATGGAAGCATTCATTTTCCAGCAGCTGTGAGAATGTTAATGGCTGAAAAGTTTTCGGCTATGTTTGCAAACTCCTCCGCCCCTGCCTCTGCCTATGACTGTCATGAGTGTCAGCCAGTGACGATAGCTTTTACAAGGTCACATGCCCTTCCCTTCCGAATAACAGACTGCAGCCTACCAGGCTCCTCTGTCCATGGGATTTTCCAGGCCAGAGTGCTGGAGTGGGTTGCCACTGCCTTCTCCAAATATTGGTGATGGAAAGGGCTAAATCCTGGTGATATATCCCCCAAACCGGACAGCTCTTGGCTATTCCAGCTCTAAAGTTTCCCTTAGAATTGGCTAACTCTTTTGTTGCATCTGCCTGGCAACACTTTCCAATCCCACTTTCTCATTTTTCTACTAATATTGGTGCTGAAAATACTCCTCAATAAAATTCCTTCATGTAAATCTTCATCCCATAATGTGCTTCCTGGGGAAACTGACCTTCATTATTCCCCTGGAGGCTGGGAAATGTGGACTTTAATGTCGGTAGCAATGTGCCTAGCTAAAAAATCAGTGTTCTAAGAAAGAATGGTATAATAGTTACTGGGAATCTTTCACTGTCATACTAGCCTAGTGTATGTCTAATATATAAAGCTTTGGGGGACTTCCCTGGTGGTCCAGTGGTTAAGACTCTGCTTCTGCAGGGGACATGGGATTGATCCCCGGTTAGGGAACTAAGATCCTGCATGCTGTGCTGTGCAGCCAAAAAATAAGTAAATAAAATGTAAGCTTTCTATGAGCAAGAAGAATTTGTTTTCCACAATGGTACTGAAACTTATAAATAGAAGCTAATCTATAATTATATCTTGACAAAAAAAATGAATAGCAGCTGTATTTTATATATATATAATTTTATATATCTATGTGATTGTTGTTGTCCTTGTATAATCCAGCAGTGACTGTAATAGTGCCTTAATCATAACAAGAATTTAGAAACTTATTCAAGAAANGCAGATGTTGGCAATTTGATCTCTTGTTCCTCTGCCTTTTCTAAAACCAGCTTGAACATCTGGAATTTCTTGGTTCACGTATTGCTGAAGCCTGGCTTGGAGAATTTTAAGCATTACCTTACTAGCATGGGAAAGTGAAGTCGTTCAGTCATGTCCAACTCTTTGTGACCCATCGGCTATAGCCTATCAGGCTCCTCCATCCATGGGATTTTCCAGGCTGGAGTGGATTGCCATTTCCTTCTCCAGGGGATCTTCCCGACCCAGGAATTGAACCCAGGTCTCCCACATTGCAGGCAGATTGTTTACTGTCTGAGCCACCAGGGAAGTGGGTGAGATGAGTGCAATTGTGCGGTAGTCTGAGCTTGGAGTTAAAATGTTAGTGCCAAAAACCATCACCTCGGTTTGCCTCTGTTTGTACCCTCAGTATTGGAAATAATGTCTTGTAAATCTCTCTCTTGGAATTTGAAATATCTCAATTGTCTTCACAATCACAACCTACTGTTATGTGTGATAGCTTATTCTTCCTCTTATCCTTACCCTGACTTTTCGTATGATATCAAAAGGCCAGAGCATTGTTTGAGGCCTCTGACCCATCTCAACCTCCATAAATGATGATTAAGGAATATCTGCCAAAACGGTTACATCTGTCAACACCAGCACTTGCATTATTGCCCTGAAAAAAGCATATTAATAGAACAGAGATTTCTGTTTTATTTTTGCTTTATGTCTGCAGCTCCTTCTCTGGAGGGTTTAGTTATATGCACGTTAGGAATATAGAAGATAATCTGAATGACAAAATTGTCTTGCTCTTTGCGTGCATGCTAAGTCACTTCAGTCATGGCTTAGTCTTTGCTATCCTATGGATTGTAGCCTACCAGGCTTCTCTGTCCTTGGGATTCTCCAGAAAGAAAACTGGACTAGGTTGTCATGTCCTCTTCCAGGGATCTTCCCAATCCAGGGGTGGACCTGTGTCTTTTATGTCTCCTGCATTGGCAGGTGGGTTTTTTATCACTAGTGCCACTTGGAAAGCTCTCTGCTGCTGCTGCTAAGTCACTTCAGTCATGTCCAACTCTGTGTAACCTCACAGACGGCAGACCATCAGGCTCCTCTGTCCCTGGGATTCTCTAGGCAAGAACACTGGAGTGGGTTGCCATTTCCTTCTCCAATGCATGAAAGTGAAAAGTGAAAGTGAAGTCACTGAGTCGTGTCAAACTCTCAGCAACCCCATGGACAGCAGCCTACCAGGCTCCTCCGTCCATGGGATTTTCCAGGCAAGAGTACTGGAGTGGGGTGCCATTGCCTTCTCCATGGGAAGCTCTGTAACCCAAGCCAGTTGTCCATGAACTTGTATTTTATACATTCTCTTAGTATGAATTTTTATCCCAAATATACAAATTATTCCTACAAATAAATCCAAAACAAGCTTGTGCTACAGACTACCCAAATATGCTTGTACATATTAGTAACACAATTCTAAAGTGACCTCAGTTTGAGAAATATATTTAGAAAACTGTCTCCATGTTGTGTAGGTGAGAGTGTACCATGAGTTTCTACCCTTCCTTGCCATTGTTTTATATGGTTTAATGATTCGGGATCTGGGGCTGAATTGGTCTGAAATGCACCTATCTACATTGGGTCCATACATACTGGTAAAGAAAACAATATATGAATAGTGCAGTATAATGAAGAGTGTGTATAATTTGGGGTTAGTCAGAATTTGGTTCTGACAAAGTGAGAACTTAGTAACTGAGTGAAATTACTCAGGTAACTCAGTGACCTTAACTAACCTGATCCCAGAAATCTCATCCATAAAATGGGAATAATTATACATGTGAGGGGGTACTTCCCAGGGAGTCCAGTGGCTAAGACTACATGCTCTGAGTATAGGGGACATGAGTTCAATTCCTAGTCAGGGAACTAAGATTTTGTGTGCGCTCCTGGTATGACTAGTAAATAAATACAGAAATAAACAAGCATGAGATTTCCACTAAAACAACGATATACCATCCTTTAATTTTTTTTAGACCTAAGGGTATTTTTGTTGATTCCAAAACATATAAAATATGTCAAGTGCAGAGATTCAATAAATTATGGGTGTTATTATTATAAATAATTTTATAGTGTGTATATTTGAATGGAAACAAGGAAAAACAGGAGGGACCTCATGACTGGGCAAGTAAAGTACGTAAGCCTCTCCAATATTACTGTGATACATACTTTCTTTCTTAAGAAGATAAGTTAACCGATGATATATATCATGTGACTGTTACATGGGGATTTCAAAATTTTTAATTGTATAAAAATTAATAATAATACCAATACATATGTCTGTTATGCATTTTAAGTCATCAATGTCCCCTCTGAAGTTCTGGATGAAACTGAAACACATGAACAGCATAATATTTTGCCAGCACTGATTTCATGAGAACAAAACAACATCAGGATAGTCACACAAGAACATTGATCCTATATCCCTAGAGAGAATATTACCTATTCCTCAAGCTGTCAGACACATCAACAATCCAGTGGTAACATTCAACATAGAATTATTAATTATTCATAAACTATCTCAGCCAGGCAGGTTTTTTAAAAAGATTTTGTCCAAAGGGAGTGGAAATTTGAGTAGCAGGGACATTTTTGAGCCTTGAGAAATAGAAAAAGCATGCTTTGGAAGACTCTCCTGGAAGCTCCTTCTTAAAATATAGCTATACTGTACCTGAAGGTAGCTCCAGGTAAGAGGAGAAAGGATCGAAGTTGTCACATGTCTGAAGTTCAATTTTTCATAAACAGATGCATTAGTGTCTACAGGTTCTTGCAATTTTTTGTCTTATTGCCCTATAATTCAGTCATGAATTAAAAAAGTCTACACTTCAGGGAGCTGTTGGATATAACTTTTAAAATAAGAACAAGATCCTGTTCAGTTAACTTGCATAAAAATCATTTTTGTGATTTATTATATGTGCCTGCAATAATGATTTCCCAAATGTATTGAAATTGAGCATATAGGCGATTAACCATTAGGTGGTGATGTTTTACAGAATCTTATGCATGCTCTGAAACAAAATTGCTTTTTTAACTAAATATTCCATATGAAAATTCATTTGGGAAGATTGTTTCAGTCTGAGCAACATCAGCAGAGCTGACAATGAAACATAAAATATAAGTGATAATTACTGTGTATGTATTTAGGTGCTAGGTACTTTATTTTTTCACTGAATTTTCAGGACAGAATTATGAAAAGGAGGAGAGGTTGAGAAGAGAGGTTGAACTACATATCAAATGCTGGTTTCTGACAAACCAGCATTAAATCCCTTACAGTGACTCTTATCCAACCCTGTGGAATTTCCTTCAGCGTCTGTGTAGTTTGTTATATATTTACGCAGATGTTTTGAGATGATTTTGAACTCTGTAAGTACAAGTTAAAATAACAACGCAACATTGAATAGCGTTCACACTGGAAAGATATAATGTTAAGCTGAATTATTTTCCTTTGTGTTTCTCCTCCTCCTCTTCCTCCTCCTCCTTCTTCTTTTTCTTTTTAATAAATTGTTTTCATCTGTTTTTTTCACCAGAACATGAACCCTCTAGAGGCTGGGATTCTTTTTATCTTTTTCATTTGATATGATGAATAGGAAAGTCATTTCACAAACTACTGCTTAATGAGCATGTGGATAACTGAAAAAGTTTTTTTGTGGTCAACATGCCCATTGTTATGGTAGGCCTACTAGGTACCAGATATTGTGCTGGCCATTACATATTTATTTCAGTCACAATAGTAGTGCTATACATCAATTTCCTCCATTTTATAGATGGGGAGACTGAAACTGCCGAAGTATAATTAATATTTCCATGAACATGTACTGCTAGAAAGTGGCATAGAACAATGTCAACAGAGCTCTTTCTACCTCTAAAATGTGCTTGCAGAGTCGTGTGAGCACTCATAAACATGACACCTCATAAACGATCTCTTTTGATAGCCCCATTATGAAATTACCATGAAGCCAATTATCTCTATCACAGAATCTTAAATTTGCCCTGCTAAATGTATCAGAACAGAGACATACCTCAAAATAAACTAAGTCACATGAGTGATGGACATGATTCCACATTTATACTATAACTTAAGAATTAGAAATATGCTTGTGTCTATTGAAGGACTATCACATGGTGAAAAAAAAAAGATTTTGTTTATTGCAAATATACATTATTCCAAACCAAATTTCAGAATGATTCCAAACAATATATTAATATTTAAACAACGGGTATATAAGATAGTAGGAAAGCATGAATAGGAAATTTGATAGAATTGAGAAAAATATTTGTATGCAAAACATGCTATTAAGAGTGCACCAGAGTTTATTCAGCAAAACAAAGAATATTATAAGGATTAGACCTTACACAAAAGTGGAAAGAGCTGGGAAAGAAGACCCTGAAAGAAGGATTCTGAGAATCAGAGAAGTTGCTAAATTGCTTATTATTTCATCTGAGGCACTTATGTGAGTTAACAGTTTGTGGTGTTGATGTCCTCCAGCCAAGACCACCAGGAACATAGCTGAACAATTTGAATAAGCTTGGATTAGTATTCATTGCAGCAAGGGGGATTCACACCATGGGAAACATTTGAGTAAAACTGTTAGGAAGGAATTGCTGTAAGATTTTGATTTGTGTTAGGTGATTGGGGGCAGGTTTATGCAAGCATGTCTTTACTGTGGAAGCAAGGATAATTCAGTGGTTCACTATCTTAATAAATCTTATCTTAGAAGGCGAGAAGACTAGTTCAATGCTATAACTATAGTTGCCAAAGAAGCAGCAATTACTCATAGTAGCTAAGATTAGAGTATGTGTGGTCATTTTTGTGCTTTGGATAATGTTCTTATTTTATGTTCAGACATGAATATGGGGTGATCTTGTTTTTGTTTCGATCCACTAAGGTCAGAGAGTGATACTGTCTGTTGTTGATGTTTGTGATATTATTTATGTTGAACAGAATATCAAGACCTTGTTATTCCAGTCTGGCTCTTAGAGGTCAAGGGCTCTTTTCTCTTTCTGCACAACTTACAGAGAAATGCAAAGTGTAATCATGAGAGGGATATTTATGAAGAGGTTTAAGAGAAGCTGTTGCCACCATAGAATTACTGCCTGTTTGGTTCTGGAAATGAATATCTGGAGGTAGATGAAGGCAATGACATCCCACTCCAGTACTCTTGCCTGGAAACTCCCATGGACGGAGGAGCCTGGTAGGCTGCAGTCCATGGGGTTGCTGAGAGTTGGACATGACTCAGTGACTTCACTTTCACTTTTCACTTTCATGCATTGGAGAAGGAAATGGCAACCCACTCCAGTGTTCTTGCCTGGAGAATCCCAGGGACAGGGAAGCTTGGTGGGCTGCCATCTATGAGGTCACACAGAGTCGGACACGACTGAAGTGACTTAGCAACAGCAGCAGATGCTGCTGGTGGATGGCTGTGCTAGCAGTCAATGGACATGGAGAGGAAGAGAACAAGGAGAAGCTGAATCAAGCCAGGTATCTCTGCTTTAAGTTGGAAACTATTGCTATCTCAATTTATGGATAAAGAAACTGAGTTACAGAGATCCTAAGTCACCCAGCAACAGTTACAAAAGTAGTAACTAGACGTGCCAGGATTCAAAGAGAATCCATAGTCTTAAGTATACGTTTTGATTGAGTCTCAGAATGAACAATAAATGCATAAAAGATCATTGAAATGGAGGGTGCTTAGGAAAGTTCCAACCAGTGCAAAATTTAAGAAAAAAATTCAATCTTAATCTATCTGAAGGTAGAAAGACCAATGTCATAGACAAGGCATTATGAAGAAGGACCTTCAGGTACACTGCTAGTTTGACAATGAATTACAGTAACTTTAGAAAGCAATTCTCAGGATCCATCAAGGTAGTTTACATGACACAACAACTATGTCTCTAAAAATTGACCCTATAAAAATAAAAGCATCAGTGTCTAAAGAGAAGAAAAGCAAACAGCTAAGTAAACACTTATAATGGCATTATTTAGAATCACATAAACTGGGAAACAGCCTGAATGTTCCTTAATAGAGGAAAAAAGAATAAATTATATTACATGCATTCTATCTATTCCAAAGCTATACAAATAATTAGATCTTCTATGTATCTAGAAAGTTACTCACAATGAGCTCATTAAGAGGAAAAATATTCATAGTGCAATCTCATACTTAAACAAAAGAGCAATATTGTCCATGTATGTTGATGTCAACATAAGAAAATATGAAAAATACATACCATACTTTCAACCTTGCCTTATTTCAGGATAAAGGATTGGGGAAACAAGAAACATATTGAGAGAAGCTTAATGAATTTATGCTCATCTTTCTTTATAGTTTTAATTTTTAAACATCAGCTTGAGTGCTTATAACTTTGTATCTTAAAATATAACAAGTATAGAATGCCTGTTAGGAAGCTAAAGGAATTTGATATTCCTTGAGAAGATTTAAAATAATTATTATTGAAATAGAATTATGATACAGAAAGAGTTTTGATTTTTAAATCCTTTAGTTAATAAAAATTTTTTGTAAGGGAATTAGAATCTTATAAAATAGGTTGATAAAGTTACATTTCATAATAAATAATCTCTACAAAAAAGCAGTATGAAAGAAATCTGAGTCTGAGTGGTCAACTGCTTGAAGTATACAGATATATATATACACATGGGCTTTCCTGGTGGCTCAGATGGTAAAGAATCTGCCTGCAATGCAGGAGACCAGGGTTCAATTCCTGGGTTGGGAAGATCCCCTGGAGAAGGGAATGGCAACCTACTCCAGTATTCTTGCCTGGAGAATTCCATGGACAGAGGAGCCTGGTGAGCTACAGTCCATGGGCTCACAAAGAGTGGGACACGGCTAACATACATATATACACACACACACATATATCTAGGAAGGGACTGATACTTTTACATTCTCATTTCATTTCCATTTCAGAAACAACAGATTCTACATTGGTCCATCAGACTGGTACAGGACAGGCAATTTTTAAAAATAGCTCTAGTCTAAATATGTTTAAGGGAATCAGAAATGTCTTAGCTGTATCCATTAATGGAGTCTAGGACCATCTTTGTATTTAAATAATATTTATATTTTTGCCATAGCCCCATCATGAAGACTGGTACATGAGAAGTTGGATGGGCTAGTTATATTTTCTTCAGGTCATTGCCTCTCATTTTAAAAACTAATAATCATACACACATAGCATATATATGTATCCATAATGTAAGCTGCTTGCATAATTAAACAAATTGAATAATATTTATTAAAGCATAGTATTCAGATCATTACCCTCCACAGAAGAAGAAAACCAGGAAGAACCACTTAGAAAATTAATTTTTCAAGCACCTTAAATCCCAACATATAAACTTGTTTAAGACACACATATTCACTTTATGTGAGGCATATGTCTGTGTTTTACTCAAACATAACCTCTGTTTTATGCATCTGATTGATCAACATATTTGGGTAAAGTGATAATGAATTTGGGTAAATTAAGTTAAATTTAATAGGTGACAATGATCCCTGGTGAAAGTTCCTCATGACAATCTAATAGTTATTTCATTCTAATATTAAGCCACACAGGGAGTTTTGAAAGAATTAAAAATCCCTGTGTGGTACCCTCTATTTACTCTCTACAATTCACCTCTAAAGAGTGTTAATTTCTAAAGTTTTAATATCTTACAAAAACATTTTCCTAAAGACTATGAAAATCACATGTCAAAATGGGACATTTACAATTTGACTGATGTGACCAATATAATAAATACAGTGTGATGTCTTATTTTGTCCTTCAAGGTTTACAACAGGTCCAATATGTAATAGTTAAAATAACAAAAACAATAAAGATGGCCTACCAAGCCTAAAATATTACAGAGCTGTTGTACTGGTAGAAACAGAAGTACAATTACAAAGTATATCCACTGTGAGTAATTTTATGTCAAGTGTCAAATCTGCCATAGTGTGAAAATCTTGAGGTAACCTTGTCCCACCTGAAATGCAAATACTTTTAGAACTAGTGGCCCATTCATTATGATGGCTTTTGAGCTCTGTTACAAGAGATAGTGAATGAAAATTATCTGTTAACTATGTGGAAAAAGCCATCCATAATTAACGTCTGCAGATAAATAGCATTCACATTTTGACAAGGAGCATCAGCACCAATAACTCTTCCACCCAGACAGTTTTATGTGTCTTCTCTATACTAATTATCATTTTGGAAAGCTTTCAAGTGATATCTCTTATTACAGTAGAATGGTTTTCTGATAAAGTTCTGATACACATGCCCTTATTTAAGGTGAGTTCTAAGACAGCTAGGCCAAAGTTAACANCATATTGGGCACCTTACCAACCTGGGGAGTTCATTCTTCAGTGTCTTATCTTCGCCTTTTCATACTGTTCATGGGGTTCTCAAGCAAGCATACTGAGGTGCTTTGCCATTCCCTTCTCCAAAGGACCATGTTTTGTCAGAACTCTTCACCATGACCCATCCATCTTTGGTGGCCCTAAATGGCATGACTCCTAGTTTCACTGAGTTAGATAAGGCTGTGATCCATGCGATCAGATTGGTTAGTTTTCTGTGACTGTGGTTTTTAGTCTGTCTGCCCTCTGATGGAGAAGGCTAAGAGGCTTAGGGAAGCTTCCTGATGGGAGAGACTGGGGTAGTGTTGGTTTAGCTGCTAAGTCTTGTCCTACTCTTGCGACACCATGGACTGTAGCCCGCCAGGCTCCTCTGTCCATGGGATTCTCCAGGCAAGAATACTGGAGTGGGTTGCATTTCTTTCTCCAGGGGATCTTCCCAACCCAGGAATCAAACCCAGGTCTCCTACCTTTCAGGTAGATTCTTTACCCACTGAGCTATGATTGACTGAGGGGAAAACTGGGTCTGTTTTGATGAGTGGAGCCATGTTCAGCAAATCTTTAATCCAGTTTTCTGTTGGTGGGTGGGGCTCCTGTTATTTACCTCGGGCCAAACTATGGTGGGGGTAATGAAAATAATGGGGACCTACTTCAAAAGATCTCATGCATGCAAACTGCTACACTCAGTGTCCCCAGCCCTATAGCAGGCCACTGCCTACCTATGCCTCCGCTGGATACTCTTGGACACTTATGGGCAAGTCTGGGTCAGTCTCTTATGGGGTCACTGTTCCTTTCTCCTGAGTCTTGGTGTGCACAAGGTTTTGTTTGTCTAGATTATGTGTAGATTATATTTTTGTAAATGTATTAATGTATCAAATAAGTATAATATTAATGTCAGTTTATATTATTTATCATTCATATAGTTAGCTGTTACATCACTCAAGAAACACCTCCCTCAATAAATTTCTAAATATATCTTATTTGTAACGCTCTGTTTCAGTTTTTCTATTAAATCATGTTACATAGTTTATCTATATATAATCTACTATTGTAATCTACTATTAGTAGGATATAAACATCTTTGGCAACTATATTGAATTCAGCCACCTGAGTATCACCTAATGGCATGTTATAAAATATTTCATGATTTAATGAGATCATTTGTTTTTATTTCACCATAATGATATATCATAACAATTTATGTTAGATCATTACAAATGTTGCAACCGACTCAACTTCAAATTTCAAGTCTGTCAAACTATCAGTTGATAAAAAGAGTAAGCTGGGAGAGCTTATCTTTAAAAATGCAATATAAAATATAAATTTAATGACAATTTGATTATTACGAAGGCCAGTGGTATCCTAAGAAGCAGTCAAATACATTTAGAAAAAAGGAAGTTTGAGTTTTTTAAAAATCTGATATAATTTCCAATAGGTGTCATAGAGAAATAACTTTAATGTTGATAAAGTCTTTATAAATTCTTAGGGTAACATTTTAAATAACTGCAAAGAAAATTCTTTCCATTATCAAACACAGACATTCCTATATTTCTGAAACATTCCAAATAAATAAACAAATAATAGGCAAATTTGTATTAAAATCAATATGAAAAGAATTAACAGGACAATACTAATTTCACTGTCACTTTTTTGACATCTATATTCCTTCACTGATATCTTGAAGAGCCAGGTTCCTTCTCTGCATTCATTTCAGTAGAACTAGGCAGGAATTAATCTAGCAAGACTCACAGAGACACAGTCAGTAGTGCTGTCAAACAAAAGAATCAAGTTACAAAAGCAGAAATTTGCATAACTCTTTTTAAATTAAAGAAAAATGAAAGTCTAAACAATGTGTTATTTATTTATATGTGTGTCAATGACAAAATGATACTCCAGAAAAGCAAAATAATTGTTATTTATGGTTTAAAAAAAATGGAACTATGAGGGGAGAGATATATACATGTATATACACACAAACACATTCTTAAAAATTAATTTATATGTGTGTATACATGTGTGCATGTACTGTGTGTGTTTTACATATTCTTTGGTATAATGAATATATTTGATAATTAATTTTTAAATGGAAATTAAAATGTATCCATGTATTTTTAATAGCCAAAGTGTTCTTATTCTCTATTAGCAAAATGTAAATCATAGAATATCTGTGATCCATGGTGGTGCCTTTATTTGGTCATGTATGGTCTCAGGTGGCCTCAGGACAGAATTGCAGTGTTCCAACCAGAGGGGTGAGTTGGTTTCTATTGCAACATATTAATATGTCCCTCATTTCCTTTTGAGCCCTAACCAGCACAGTCCCTAAGGTCCAGAGCTCTTTAACCAGACTGCTCAAGGTTTTCTCTTTTGGCATTTCTACAACTACCGTGATATCTGAGCCACGATGATCTCTCAACTGGATTTCAACACTGGTTCCTCAAGTGTCTCCTTCCATTCCCATCCCCCTTCATTTTGTTCACAAAATAGAAAGGAAAATAACTGCTTTAAACATTATGTGACTGCTCTGCTCAAACGCTTCCCCCCAGTGACTCATTTTCCTCAAAAAATAAATGGGAATCTCTTCAATGACCATAGATCAAGAAATGATAACAGTCTTCTGTAGAGAGCTAGATACTAAATATTCTTGGCTTTTCACATCTCTGTCCCAACTACTCAACTGCCGTTGTTGTAGCATGTAAGCAGACACAGGCAGACAGACACTTATTGGTGTGTCCTGTGTCTCAGTAAATTCTATTTACAAAGCAGTCTACAGGCAACATTTGCTCATGGATCATCATGAGAGGTAGTTTGTGACTACTGTCATAGATCATCTGAACCTTTCTGGTCTCTGTGATGTCATTTTCTGTTATTCCTCCCTCATTCATTTTGCTCAAACTATCAGGCCTCCTGATATTCCTAGATTACAACAGCTACACCTGTCTAAGAATCTTTGAGCTGTTTTCTCTGCTTGGAATGTGCTTCTTCTACATATGCATTTGGTTAACTCTTTCACCTTTCAGTTCTTTGCTCACAGCTCACCTTCTCACTGAGATGTAGCCTAATTGCATTATTTAAAATCTGACCACCATCCTCATCCCCAGAACTCTTAATCTTCTGTATCCTGACCAATGAATGCTCTAAGATATTTTACTTTCTAATTTACTATATGATTTTCAGAATGTGTATGCCCCACCAAAGCAGAGATTTATTGTCTCAATTTATATGCTTTTTAAACGAGAAGAAGAAAGAGGAGGTACAGAAGGAAAAAAAAAATCTAATAGTTGTTCTGGTAACCAGAGTGTTCAGATCTGTGAGCACTCCTCATACCTACCTAAACACACTGACACAGACACTCTGATGTTTTAACAAAATATGAAAAGAAACAGTAAGCCATACATTCTCCAAAGATATTGAACAAGATGGCGGTGTACTTGAAAATATATAAAAATTGTCATAAGCAGAATGTCTCATGTTGAAACGTTACTATCTTCATTTTGATTAGTTGTCTCAGATTTCCAAATTAAAATGGTGATAATGATTTATGGCATTAAAAGGAGTCTATAATCTATTTATGATAAAAATACAGCTTGATTAGATATTCCCCTGGAGTTTAAATTGGTACTTTGATCTCATGAATATTCTTTTATGTATGTTATTTACTAACAAATTATTTGGCTACCAAGGAGACTCAATCAGCAGTTCTAAGCTTGATTTGCAAAATCATAAACCTTTTCAGAGTCACAAATATTTCATGACTTTATTTTGGATAGATGTACAATATTTCCTAAATTTTAAGGTTTATAAAAATGAGACATCTATTCCTATGCAGGATCAATCAAAAAAGGAAACATAATATCAAATGAATGAAATATACCCATGGATGTGAAAAAAAATAGTAAGAACTATGTACAACCACCACAAAGATGCCTATTTACTATTTTTTATTTCTAATATGTCTTAAAGAGATGTTAATAACAGACCACCTTCCTTGTCTCCTGAGAAATCTGTATGCAGGTCAAGAAGCAACAGTTAGAACCAGACATGGAACAACAAACTGTTTCCAAATTGGGAAAGGAGTGTGTCAAGGCTGTATATTGCCACCCTGCTTATGAAACTTATATTTAGAGTACATTGTGTGAAACGCCAGGCTGGATGGAGCACAAATTGGAATCAAGATTGCAAGAAGAAATGTCAATAATGTTAAATATGCACATGACACCACCTTAACTGCAGAAAGCGAAGAGGAACCAAAGAACCTCTTGATGAAAGCGAAAGAGCAGAGTGAAAAAGCTGACTTAAAACTCAACACTCAAAAAGCTAAGATTTTGGCATCTATTCTCATCACTTCATGGCAAATAGAGGGGAAAAAGTAGAAACAGTGACAGATTTTGTTTTCTTGATCTCCAAAATCACTGTGGATGGTGACTGCAGCCATGTAGTTAAGAGATACTTGCTGCTTAGAAGAAAAGCTATGACAAGCCTAGAAAGTGAAGTCACNCTGTATGCAGGTCAAGAAGCAACAGTTAGAACCAGACATGGAACAACAAACTGTTTCCAAATTGGGAAAGGAGTGTGTCAAGGCTGTATATTGCCACCCTGCTTATGAAACTTATATTTAGAGTACATTGTGTGAAACGCCAGGCTGGATGGAGCACAAATTGGAATCAAGATTGCAAGAAGAAATGTCAATAATGTTAAATATGCACATGACACCACCTTAACTGCAGAAAGCGAAGAGGAACCAAAGAACCTCTTGATGAAAGCGAAAGAGCAGAGTGAAAAAGCTGACTTAAAACTCAACACTCAAAAAGCTAAGATTTTGGCATCTATTCTCATCACTTCATGGCAAATAGAGGGGAAAAAGTAGAAACAGTGACAGATTTTGTTTTCTTGATCTCCAAAATCACTGTGGATGGTGACTGCAGCCATGTAGTTAAGAGATACTTGCTGCTTAGAAGAAAAGCTATGACAAGCCTAGAAAGTGAAGTCACTCAATCATGCCTGACTCTGAGACCCCATGGATAGTAGCCTGCACCAAGCTCCTCCGTCCATGAGATTTTCAAGGCAAGAGTACTGGAATGGGTTGCCATTTCCTTCTCCAGGGAATCTTCCTAACACAGGGGTCAAACCCAGGTCTCTCATATTGTAGACAGACGCTTTACCATCTGAGACAGTGTATTAAAAAGCAGAGACAGCACTTTGCTGACAAAGGTCCGTATAGTCAAAGATGAAGTTTTCCAGTCGTCACGTATGATGTGAAAGTTGGATCATAAAGAAGCCTGAATGACAAAGAATCAATGCTTTCTAACTGTGGTGCTAGAGAAGACTTTTTAAAGTCTCTTGGACTGCAAGGAGAACAAACTAGTCACTCCTAAAGGAAATCAACCCTGAATATTCATTGGAAGGATTGATGCCGAAACTGAAGTTCCAATACTTTGGTCACCTGATATGAAGCATCAATTCATTGGAAAAGACTTTATTGGTGGGAAAGATTGAGGGCAAGAGAAGAAGGGGGCGACAGAGTTTGAGATGGTTGGATGACATTATCAACTCAATGGACATGAGCTTGAGCAAACTCTGGGGGATAGTGAAAGACAGAGAAGCCTGGCATGCTGCAGTCCATGAGGTCACAAAGAATTGGACATGACTGGGTGACTGAAAAACAAAATTCTCATACTGTGTAATTTCAATGAGAAATGAAATGAAACTATACATGTATTTCTTCTGTGTGTGTGTCTATAAATTTATATATCTATATATATATGAATATATGAACTTTGTGAAATACTGGGTTTTTCTGTTTATCTTTCTAGTAAAAGTGTGACTATGGGGTTGTCTTAAATTTTTTAAAGTCGTGAGTTAAAAAACTGAATTAAAATATCTCAAGATTACTCAGAAATAATGTTAAAATGACTAAATGTTAAAATAGTGAAACCTTCCTATATCCCGATGTTCCTGTATTGATTACTACCTGACCAAATGGATCAATTAATATGAAATTGTTATAGAACCATATCTTATTAAATATATGGAAGAATATTCACTTGCTTAGCAAGAAGTTGAGGATTTTTCAAATTTAAAGAGTTGCAAAATTAAATTTTACATATTAACTTAATTTGGATGAATTCCCATCCCTCCCCATTAGATTTCCTTACTCAATTAAGGGAGGATCCCTCTGTAGTTCTAATATTACACTTCAACACAAAACAAAACTTGAAATCATATTTATAAACTCAGGCTTCCTTATGACATTACCACTTCATTAAAAAGACAATCAGAAAAGAAAATATATTCACAAATATCTCGTATAGTTATTACAGACATTTAAGATGAGTTTCTCAGTTCAGCTTAGTTTAGTCGCTCAGTCATGTCTGACTCTTAGTGACCCCGCCTGCAGCTCGGCCAGCCTCCCTGTCCATCATCAACTCCCAGAGTTTACTCAAACTCATATCAATCATGTCAGTGAGGCTATCCAACCATCTCATCCTCTGCCATGTCCTTCTTCTCCCACCTTCAATCTCTCATAGCATCAGGGTCTTTTCCAATGAGTCAGTTCTTCACATCAAGTGGCCAGGCCTGTGAAGAAGTATTGGAGTTTCAATGTCAGCATCAGTCCTTCCAATGAATATTCAGTACTGATTTCCTTTAGGGTGGACTGGTGGGATCTCCTTGCAGTCCAAGGGACTCGCAAGAGTCTTCTCCAGCACCACAGTTCAAAAGCATCAATTCTTGTGGTGCGCAGGTTTTTTACAGTTCAACTCTCACATCCATACATGATTACTAGAAAAAACATAGCCTTAACTAGATGGAGCTCTGTAATGGAGCAAAGTAATATCTCTGCATTATAATATACTGTTTAGGTTTGCCATAGCTTTTCTTCCAAGGAGCAAATGTCTTTTAATTTCATGGCTGCAGTCACCATCTGCAATGATTTTGGGGCCCCCCAAAATAAAATCTGTCACTGTTTCCACTATTTCCCCATCTATTTGAGATGAAGTGATGGGACCAGATGCCATGATCTTAGTTTTCTAAATGTTGAGCTTTAAGCCAACTTTTTCACTCTCCTTTCACTTTCATCAAGAGGCTCTTTAGTTCTTCTTCATTTTCTGCCATAAGGGTGGTGTCATCTGCATATCTGAGGTTATTGATATTTCTTCCAGCAATCTTGATTCCAGCTTGTGTTTCTTCCAGTCCAGTGTTTCTCATGATGTATTCTGCATATAAGTTAATTAAGTAAGTAGGGTGACAATAAACAGCCTTGATGTACTCCTTTTCCTATTTGGAACCAGTCTGTTGCTCCATGTCCAGTTCTAACAGTTGCTTGCTGATCTGCATACAGATTTCTTAAGAGGCAGGTCAGGTGGTCTGGTATTCCCAACTCTTTAAGTATTTTCCAGAGTTTGTTGTGATCCACACAGTCAAAGGCTTTGGCACTGTCAATAAAGTAAATGTTTTCCTGGAACTCTCTTGCTTTCTTGATGATCCAACAGATGTTGGCAATATGATTTCTGCTTTATCAGTTAAGATTTTATATCACAGTGAATAGTTTTATTTGTTTTTCTTTTTCTGACTGTCAGATGGATGACAATCACTGCAATAATCTTGATGGTCCTTGGAAATAAGAAGAGAGAAGGAGAAACCACACATCTATGTTTTTGAGTAACTTGTTAATATAATTTCAAACAAGACTTTTTTTAATTAAAAAATTTTTTTTGAAAATTATCAGTTATTCAATGCACATCTCATTTGTGCCCAACTTCATGCTCACATTATCTGATATATTATAACTTTATTAATGGAATATGCCCAGTTACATAAGAGAAGAACAGAAGATAAAAGTGAAAGATAATCTCTCAGTCATGTCCAACTCTTAGCAACCCCATGGACTGTTGCTTATTAGGCTCCTCTGTCAATGGGATTCTCCAGGCAAGAAAATTGGAGTGGGTAGCTATTTCCTTCTCCAGGCAATCTTCCTGGCTGAGGGATCAAATCTGGGTCAGAAGAGAAATATCCACCAACTCAGTCTCCCTAATGCATCACCCAGCACACATAGTAATATTGATCACACTGTTATGCCAAATAGTTAGAAGCATAGGTAATATTCAACATGTTTCACAACCAGTCTGGTCAGAATAAGGTTAGCCACTGTCCAATACCTGATGAACATCACCCATAGATGCAAGATTCCCTTTAATTATCAAACAGTGCTAAGCAGGCAGCTACTTGAATGTTGCTTCAGGTGAAAGCTGTGAATCTAACTTTCTTTCCAACAATAACAATTATAAGTATAATGGTATTCATGGACGTGAGTCTGAGTGAACTGCGGGATTTGGTGATGGATAGGGAGGCCTGGCATGCTGCGATTCATGGGGTCGCAAAGAGTCAGACACGATTGAGCAACTGAACTGACTGAACTGATTCTTTAGTGATAATAGCTGTTGTTCATGGAGTACTCGCTATGTCAGAGATGTTTGAAATATATTATTTCATCTAAAGATTTTGAACCAGAATCTTAGTGGCTGAGTCTAGAATTCATACTCCTTAACCACTACCAGTTATCTTGCCTCTGCATAGACTGGAAAATCAACTTTATTAAACACAATATTCATAATCTTTCTATAAAACATGGATAGTAATACCAATCTCACAGTAATACTAGAAACAAAGTGCTATCTACTATATACAAAGAATATATAGTAGATGCTACAAAAATGTCAGTCTCCTTTCTCTCTCATAAATGTATCTCCTGAAAACATGTATGAATCATCTCTTTACATAATAAATATATGAGCCTATTAAGATTCCATGGCTTTAACAGATTTTGGAGAAGGCAATGGCACCCCACTCCAGTATTCCTGCCTGGAAAATCCCATGGACAGAGGAGCCTAGAAGGCTGCAGTCCATGGGTCGCTGAGGGTCGGACACGACTGAGCGACTTCACGTTCACTTTTCACTTTCATGCATTGGAGAAGGAAATAGCAACCCACTCCAGTATTCTTGCCTGGAGAATCCCAGGGACTGGGGAGCCTGGTGGGCTGCCGTCTATGGGGTCTCACAGAGTCAGACACGACTGAAGTGACTTAGCAGCAGCAGTAGTTTTTATTTTGCTTTTTTTGTTTTTCATATAAAGAGACACCAGGTCTTCACTTTGACAATCTAGTGCCCATAAAGAGAAATATTAGAATTTCTCCAATAGCATTCAAAATAACTAGAATATACACCATATACTAAGCTTCATGAGCCAGACACTATGCAATCTGCTCCCCATACGTTATCTCATTTAGTCTTATAGGTCTATTTTTCTTATTAATTGAAATTAATATTTCATATAGGAAAACAAAGAGATAAGTGATTTTTGCAATTCACATATGGATCCATAGCTAGCAAGTAGTGGCAGACCAGAGATTTAAATCCAAGTCTGATGACTTATATGCCCATGCTTTTAACAGCCAAGGGGTACTTATTCTCTAATAGCAGAATGTAAATTTTTCATTTTGCTATTGTTACATATTTATTTCTCTAATTTAATGTTATCTTAGTAAAGAAATTGGAAATTAATTCAAAATGCATTTCATCTAAAAATATGTAATCATACGTAATTGCATTTTGACATACACTCCAAAGATATAGAGAAATGTCTCTTCATTCTATTTTATATTCTGATAAAGTATGACAGTATGAAACAATGGAATATTAATTACCAGAATCATACCCTTTCCTGTGCCTTTAAAACTGGCATCTATTTCCTATATTATAATACTTGTGGCTAAATCACTACAGATGGTGATTGCAGCCATGAAATTAAAAGACGCTTACTTCTTGGAAGAAAAGTTATGACCAACCTAGACAGCATATTCAAAAGCAGAGACATTACTTTGCCGACTAAGGTCTGTCTAGTCAAGGCTATGGTTTTTCCAGTAGTCATGTATGGATGTGAGAGTTGGACTCTGAAGAAGGCTGAGCGCTGAATAATTGATGCTTTTGAACTGTGGTGTTGGAGAAGACTCTTGAGAGTCCCTTGGACTGCAAGGAGATCCAACCAGTCCATTCTGAAGGAGATCAACCCCGGGTGTTCTTTGGAAGGAATGACGCTAAAGCTGAAACTCCAGTACTTTGGCCACCTCATGTGAAGAGCTGACTCATTGGAAAAGACTTTGATGCTGGGAGGGATTGGGGCAGGAGGAGAAGGGAACAACTGAGGATGAGATGGCTGGATGGCATCACTGACTTGATGGATGTGAGTCTGAGTGAACTCTGGGAGTTGGTGATGGACAGGGAGGCCTGGCGTGCTGCAATTCATGGGATCACAAAGAGTCAGACACGATTGAGTGACTGAACTGAACTGAACTGAAATTGGTTTACAAGTACCAGCTAGCTGGTGGGATTCACTTACTTTGCACATTACTAACATCAGTGGTTTGAATACAAATGGGTCATTTATTCCCTAAGAACAGTTTTTTTACATGTGTTGAACTATGAGCATTTCTGGAAATTTCNGAAATTAAAAGACGCTTACTTCTTGGAAGAAAAGTTATGACCAACCTAGACAGCATATTCAAAAGCAGAGACATTACTTTGCCGACTAAGGTCTGTCTAGTCAAGGCTATGGTTTTTCCAGTAGTCATGTATGGATGTGAGAGTTGGACTCTGAAGAAGGCTGAGCGCTGAATAATTGATGCTTTTGAACTGTGGTGTTGGAGAAGACTCTTGAGAGTCCCTTGGACTGCAAGGAGATCCAACCAGTCCATTCTGAAGGAGATCAACCCCGGGTGTTCTTTGGAAGGAATGACGCTAAAGCTGAAACTCCAGTACTTTGGCCACCTCATGTGAAGAGCTGACTCATTGGAAAAGACTTTGATGCTGGGAGGGATTGGGGCAGGAGGAGAAGGGAACAACTGAGGATGAGATGGCTGGATGGCATCACTGACTTGATGGATGTGAGTCTGAGTGAACTCTGGGAGTTGGTGATGGACAGGGAGGCCTGGCGTGCTGCAATTCATGGGATCACAAAGAGTCAGACACGATTGAGTGACTGAACTGAACTGAACTGAAATTGGTTTACAAGTACCCGCTAGCTGGTGGGATTCACTTACTTTGCACATTACTAACATCAGTGGTTTGAATACAAATGGGTCATTTATTCCCTAAGAACAGTTTTTTTACATGTGTTGAACTATGAGCATTTCTGGAAATTTCACTGTAGAAGAAAACACAGCAGTTTTGGAGAAACATCCAAAAAGCTATGTAGCTTTCAAAAACAGCCATTTTAAATTATTATTATTTTGCCTAGACACTCTCAGCACTTTCTGTCTCATATCTGTTGCACAAATTCTATTTATCTGTCTTCAAAATGAGATTCTTCCATATTCCATCACAAATTATGTAGTTGTTGCTACCCCTTTCCATCTTCTCTGATGCTGAGTTTATAGTTTCTTTCAAAATTCTGAAATCATATGATTTATATGTATTTAGTTATGTCTCCTGGATAACGATGAGCACATTTAGTTATGTCTCCTGGATAACGATGAGCACAAAAGGCCTGGTGCCAATCAATGCATTAGAAATCCCCACTTCCTCTCAACAACTATGGTGGGTGTTTCCATAAAATATTCTTCACCAGCAAATGAAAGACTTGCCACGACAGAGGTGGCTTTTCTTCCTGGAGCTGGTATACGCTCACCTCTGCTAGGGTTTACTTTTATAAACAATGATTATATTAAGCTGTTTAAAATGTAACAGTTAGAACTTTCATAGGCATGTTCACACTGCCTTAAATCCTTTTGGAACAAGGCAAGATACAACATATGAAATTAGTTAAGAGATTTTTTAAAATTTTACCTTCCCAGAAAGTCTGGGAAGAATGCAAATTAGGTATTAATAGTTCCATTGAACACATGAGAAACTATAGGCTCCAAGATGTTACATAAATTGTCTTAAAGCTATATATAGTTAGTAAACATTGGATGCTTGATCCTTGGAAGAAAAACTATGACAAACCTAGGCAGTGTATTAAAGGTCTGTATGGTCAAAAAGCTATGATTTTTCCAGTAGTCATGTTCTGATGCGAGAGTTGGACCCTAAAGAAGGTTGAGCACTGAAGAATTGGTGCTTTCATATTGTGGTGCTGGAGAAGACTTCTTGAGTGTTCCTTGAACTGCAAGGAGATCAACCCAGTCTATAGGAGATCAACCCAGTCTATAGGAAATCAACCCTGACTATTCATTGGAAGGACTGATGCTGAAGCTGAAGCTCTAGTTCTTTGGCCATCTGATGCCAAGAGCTGACCCACTGAAAAAGACACTGATGCTGGGAAAGACTGAAGACAGGAGGATAATAGGGCAACAGAGGGTAAGAGGGTTGGATGACATAACTGATCCACTGGACATGAATTTGAGCAAACTCCAGGAGATACTGAAGGACAGGGAAGTCTGGCATGCTGCAGTCCATGGGGATCACAAAGAGCCAGATTGAGTGGCTGAACAACAAACATTTGAGCTCATATAAGCAAATCTTCTGAATGACAGACAAGCCCCTAGCCCCTCTTTGCTTTTGCATTCTCATACATAAAGAGACACGGTAGCGAAGATCTAAAAGTTCTTAAAGTCAAACTGTTGGGCTCTTACTCTGAGCCTTGTACACTGCTCAGGTTGTGTTACTGTGACTCATTTTTTTTTTTTCTTTTCTAAAATGGAAATAATTTTATTGTAAATTTTATGTGACAACTTGACCATTATTAAGTACACATAGAAATTAGCAGTAATACACCTCTGCCTATCTGTCTTAGGATGTTCTTTTTCTAGATCAAAGTATGTAACATCGGGTACCTAAGTTACTTTAGAGTTGGTAATGCCTCAAAATGATGAATGCCTTAGACAACCATGGACTATCTGTGGTCCAACACAGGAAAAGAACTGTCAAGAGACTAGGGAGAATGAAAGAAGATGTCTTTAATGAAAAAGAAGAAATTGAGATAGGTATTGGCTATCTTACAGGCTCCTACAAAAGCATCTTATGTCTCAACATCTGTCTTGAACAAATTAACAAATAATGCATGGAAATGGCAGTGGAAATCAAAGGTTGCGTTCATGAGTGAAAAACAAACCAACAAACATGGAGTCATAATTGAGTGTGAGTCAAAATACACTTGTTAGCTAAAACCAGAATTAGGCTGCTTTACAAATCCAGACGTAGACATGCCCCTCACCTCCTATAAATTGAAGAGGGTTTCCTTTATCTTCCTTTAAAGAGCTATCAAGAGAAGACTTCCTGCACTCTGTTGCCTCATGAGAGGGAGAGAGGTTAGGGCCAAATCAGGCATGCAGGTTTCTTATTCCCAAACATACTGATGAGAAAAAAAAAAAATCTATAAACCCTAGAATGGAGAAGCACGAAATGAACAATAGAAACATTTGGCATGGATAAAAAGGATTTCTCAATAAAAATAGAAAAAAAACGCAAACTTTAGCACAATAAAAATGCAATGTTTGAGCTGTAGATGTTTTCAGTACCTAATAAACATGTCAGAAAAAATTATGAATTTTTACCTGAAACTGACAAAATAAAGGCATTTTTTTAAATAAAGGCATTAACATCAATACAAATAGGACTATTAGAATGTGTGTGTTCCTTCTATGTTCTACACCTGCTAGGCACTCAAAATGAAATATTCCTTTAAAATTCTCATGATAACACTATGCAAGAGGTCTTTCATTCATTGAGATGGGAAAATTAGATAAATTTATTCATTGCCTGTGTCATGAAACTAATACATAGAAGAACTGGGAATAGGATCCCAATCAGTGTGATTATAATTTCCAAGCATAAAGTAACACACATGACAGCAAGACAATTCTCACATTAATGTAGGTATCAAACTATTATAACAATGTGCTTGAAAGCAGAAAGCAAAACTAAGGAGCAACTGAAAACCCAAATGGGAAATAATGATAGCCTAGTGTCCTCTCCCTTGCAAGACTGTATTAAAGCATATTTTGTTAAAGAAAATCATGACTCTTGCAAGCGTAAAATGAAGTCATGTTAAAGATTTTACTCTGCTTATTAATGAAATAACCAGTAAGACATTTAAAGGACTTACCTGATGGCTTAATGATAAACAATCCTCCTGCCAATGCAGGTGACATGGGTTCAATTCCTGGACAGAGAAGATCTCCTAAAGAAGGAAATGGCAACCCATTCCAATATTCTTGCTTGCCTAGGAAATCCCTTGGACAGAGGAGCCTGGCAGGTACAGTCCATAGGGTCACAAAGAGGTGCCTGGTGGTTACAGTCCATAGGGTCGCAAAGCGTCAGACGTGACTTAGTGACTCAGCACGCACACAAGACATTTACAACAGTTCAAAGATCATTTGAGAAACTAGGTGTGTATGGGCAGCTTATCAAAATAAGGTAAAATTGCTAAATTCGATTATTTAAAAATGGTAAATGTCTTAAGGAGCCATAAACCATAATCTTTGATGTCTAATCCATTGCACAGCGCAGAAATTATCTACAACTTTACTGAATAAAATTCTACAATTTGATTTTTGTCCTGCCCTTATGGTTGTAAAAATTGTCTGATAGGAAAAAAGTCAAGCTTTTGTGAAAAACGATGGCGTAATCCCTTTCTCCTGTTCCCAAATTTCAAATAAATATACTAACAGATATATGTAAATACTTGCTACTTGCTGATTAGAACCATTTTTTTTTATTGGTCATTCAAAGCTGCTCTGCTGTCTGTCCAGTATTGGAGATATGCGGAAAATATTTGTCTTTGACAGCTCACGTTTAAAATAATGCCACTTTCAGTCATATAATATGTTGTCACTTATTGGATTACATCTTTCTTTTATATTTTCTACCAGATTACCTGGTTTGGTTACTTTGATTGGATTACAAATTATTCTCCCCTATTAGCTACACAAGGTACCTCCCTGTGGCTCAGAGAGTAAAGAATCTGCTTGCAATGAAGGAAACCCAGGTACGATCCCTGAGTCCAAAAGATCCTCTGGAGAAGGGAATAGCAACCCACTCCAGTATTCTTGCCTGGAGAATCCCATGGACAGAGGAGCCTGGTGGGCTACAGTCCATGTCGCCACAAAGAGTCAGACACAACTGTGTGACTAACACAACTATTAACTACCCAAAAAGAAGTATTTGATTCAAAATAAAAAATGAAAAAAAAATAACCAAACAAAACACATAAAAGTTCTCTCCCAGGACTTTTGTGCCCTAGACCATGGACCTTTCATGGTCTACAGTCAACATCAGTGTCATTGACAGTAAACATAAGGATTCCTTGAGGATTTTCTTCCCTGAATTATGGAGCAGGAGTGGCCATTGGCAGCTCCTGGTTGAGTCTTTTAGACAGTATACTTTAGGGTGATATGCAGTCAGCCAGAATCTGTGTTGTTAATTTCTTCTCAAAAGCTTTTATCACTTTTTACTTCTCACATCTTACCAAACGTATCTTACTTTTTTTTAAACTGTGGTTATGCAGTTCCCTATGCCTTATGTGAACCGTGAACTTCCAGATATTCAAGCTGGTTTTAGAAAAGGCAGAGGAACCAGAGATCAAATTGCCAACATCCGTTGGATCATGGAAAAAGAAAGAGAGTTCCAGAAAACATCTGCTTAATTGACTATGCCAAGCCTTTGACTGTGTGGATCACCATAAACTATGGAAAACTCTGAGAGAGATGGGAATACCAGACCACCTGACCTGCCTCTTGAGAAATCTGTATGCAGGTCAAGAAGCAACAGTTAGAACTGGACATGGAACAACAAACTGGTTCCAAATAGGAAAAGGAGTACATCAAGGCTGTATATTGTCACCCTGCTCATTTAGCTTATATGCAGAATACATCATGAGAAACGCTGTGCTGGAAGAAACACAAGCTGGAATCAAGATTGCTGGGAGAAATATCAATCACCTCAGATATGCAGATGACACCACCCTTATGGCAGAAAATGAAGAGGAACTAAAGAGCCTCTTGATGAAAGTGAAAGAAGAGAGTGAAACAGTTGGCTTAAGGCTCAACATTCGGAAAACGAAGATCATGGCATCCAGTCCCATCACTTCATGGGAAATAGATGGGGAAACAGTGGAAACAGTGTCAGACTTTATTTTTCTGGGCTCCAAAATCACTGCAGATGGTGACTGTAGCCATGAAATTAAAAGACACTTACTCCTTGGAAGAAAAGTTATGACCAACCTAGATAGCATATTCAAAAGCAGAGATATTACTTTGCTGACTAAGATCCATCTAGTCAAGGCTATGGTTTTTCCAGTAGTCATGTATGGATGTGAGAGTTGGACTGTGAAGAAGGCTGAGTGCTGAAAAATCAATGCTTTTGTTCTGTGGTGTTGGAGAAGACTCTTGAGAGTCCCTTGGACTGCAAGGAGATCCAACCAGTCCATTCTGGAGGAGATCAGCCCTGGGATTTCTTTGGAAGGAATGATGCTAAAGTTGAAACTCCAATACTTTGGCCACCTCATGCGAAGAGCTGACTCATTGGAAAAGACTCTGATGCTGGGAGGGATTGGGGGCAGGAGGAAAAGGGGACGACAGAGGATGAGATGGCTGGATGGCATCATTGACTCGATGGACGTGAGTCTGAGTAAACTCCGGGAGTTGGTGATGGACAGGGAGGCCTGGCGTGCTGCAATTCCTGGGGTCACAAAGAGTCAGACACGACTGAGTGACTGAACTGAACTGATGCCTTTACCTCCTTTATCTGTGCTCTAAACATAATTGTTCATATGTCAATTTCACTGTGAAGGTATTTCGATTCTCTCTTTATGCTCTCATAGCCTTTAACACACTTCTGATTTTAGAAATGCATTTTTTTATCTTCTGTTGTAACTATCATAATTGCACTGGTAATTTATCATGTGGAGATGTATAAGTAAGTGTATGCATATAAGATTTTTATGTTATGAAGCCCAACCCCTGATGTTCAGATCCTGTTCAGAGGTTAAACCCCTTCATGAAGTTCTATCCTCTGCCAAGGGAAAAATATCTTGTCCTTATAGAGATGTAAGTTTGGTAAACAACTGTAAGATGAAAGAGGAGTGGTGAGAAAAGCAGAAGTAGAAAAGCAGAAATAGAGAACACAGCTTTTTGTTGTTGCTTTAGAGGAAGCACTTCCAGAAATTGTTACTTAAGTCAAAATTTTCCAAATGTCCACCAGAAACATCAGTCATATTTGTAACATAAAATATTTTGTGGCTCAGATGGTAAAGAATCTGCCTGCCAATGCAGGAGACACAGGAGATGCAGGTTCCGTCCCTGGGTTGGGAAGATACCCTGGAGAAGGAAATGGCAACCCACTCCTGCCATGGCTACTCACTCCAGTATTCTTGCCTGGAGAATGCCATGGACAGAGGAACCTGGTGAGTTACAGTCAATGGCTTGCAAAGAGTTGGAATGGCTGAGAGACTAACACTTTCACTTTCAAAGCAATTTCAGAAAGAAATACTATCTCAAAAATCTCCTTGTTCCCAAGATTAATTTTCCTATACTAGATGTTACCTTCCATACAGAACCCATCCTTGTGAATCAATGAGTCACCATCTGAAAGAAACAATGTTTATGTATAATCTTTTTCTCTTACAAAGAAAAAAACTGCATGTCTTGTATTTGGCAAAACTGATGAATGTTTACATGGCCCATAAAATAATGAGATTGCTAGATCACTTTCTACAGACTATAATCCTAAGAATTTCCAAGGCAATGTTTTCCCATCAAATTTTATGCAAATTATAATGAATTATGATAATTAATTTCAAACGCAGATTTTCTGCTGAGAAAAACTTTGATTCAAACAAATGTGTTTCCAAGGCAATGGAATTACAAGTTACAAACATCTAGTCATTTATTAAGAGCCTTTTATTCAGGGTCAAGTGTTTGAACACCAGCTGTTTGTCAGAAAGATTTATCAAATTCTTTCTGTTAAAAAAATCATAAAGTTTAAGGGTTGCTGTATCACTAAGTATTCATTATTATCTGAATAAGCAAGTCTACGTCACTGAGAAATTGAAGCAGTGTGGTACCTAAAGCCTGTAAGTAAAATATCATATCCTTAATGGAGTAATAAATCACACTTCTCCATGCGGCTACTCTAATATCTACAGCTAGAACTTCAGATGAGAGGATTTTTGTATTATGCTTCATCCAGAAAAATAACAAGCTGTTTTAGCATCCAGGTATGAGGGCAACACTTATTTTTATCCAATTCCAAAAGTCACACTCAGAAGAAAGCAGTGAAAATGCATGTTGGAAGCAGAAGACATGGATCTAAGTAAAGACTCCAAACCCTGATGAGTTTAATAGATGAAAATAAATTTTATCATTTTTATCTCAGGCTCTGTAATTCAATCTCCTCCAGTTTCCTGGAAGAAGATATTCTTAGTGTAGCCCTCACACATACAAAAGAATGTTTTGTTCATAGCTTCTAGTATAATCTTTTTAAAGTGTAACACTGAGACGTGTTTGTTTGATACATAAAGACAGAAACATAACTTCCTGTGGCAATTAGTCAGTTAGTACTAATTCACTCTAACTTCAGTTATTCTTTGCATTAAGAAAATTATAAAAATGTAAAGAATGTGACATCATATAAATGCACGTCTACTTAGAACTATAGTCTTAAACCTTAAAGCTAAGATTTTTAAGCAAAGGTTAAAAAAGAAAAAAACTGTCTTGTTGGAGAATAAAAATGGTTAAGAATAATGCAGAACTATTCCTTCTTGCAACATTTTGACTCTGTAAACTTGTCTGAAGTAAAGCAATAACAATGGAGCATGAGAGAGACAACCTACGAAATGACTTTTGGGCAAAAGTTAATATGAAATTCCAAAATAATGGTCTGAAATCTGAATCATTCCTTTAGAAACAAGTATGAGTTTAAAAATATCCATGAGAAAAAAAGTGCTTAAAATACATTTTAAAGCTTACAAATCAAAGCATAAATCATGATGCTTCCCAGAGTTGCTGCTGAAAAACAATTTTCAGAGAATATTCATTGAGCATATTTGGGCCATCAATATGAACAAACAGTGAATTTATACTCTGATGGTGGGCAAATGATAAATGTTCACTAATAATAACACAAATCAGAGAATGACAGTTACCGTAACAGAATTCACAAATAGATTTCTACAGAACATGAAGAAGACTATACTCTTTCTAAGGAACACAGAGTCTTTCCAGAAATGTCTGTATTTGTGCTGGGCATTAAGAATGGATTAAAATAAAACATGTAGAAAAGTAGGAAAGTTTATGAGCAAAGGAATAATAAGAGTAAAGTCATGGATATTAGAATTAAGGGACCATGCTTAGAAAAAAGCAAGAATAATTTGCGTTTGGATAAAATGCAGGCTTTATGCAGGGGGTAGTTAGCAAGTAGACCAAAATAAGAGGCAGAATCTGGTCTGAAGATCCTAAGACCCCATGCTGAATTGTTTGTGTACAGTTCAGTAAGTTCTGAAAGTCTTTAAATATGGAACTAGTATGCTTTAAACTCTAAAAGAGAGTAGAAACAAAAACTAATTATCTTGCCACATCAGTGCTCCTATCAGTCTTTTACACTGAAAATCTAAATTGAACCAGATTAGTATACAAGTAAGTATCATATTAAGGCTGTGCCATAAGTGCATTGTTTACGGTTATTTTTGATGGAAACATGCTTCAATGCATTACTTGAACATTCTAGCCAAGAGGAGGAAGGGTATGTTTTTGAAGCATATGAAAAAATATTTGTTTAGATCTCTGAATATTTGCAGTTTCTGAGTTTGAGTTATATCTTCAAGGAAAGCAGTTTTATTTACTTCAGAAAAATATTGAGGAAAGTAATTGGAGATGTAATTGTTAAATTTTGAATATTCTATGGCAAGAGATATGACTAATAAAGCATATATCCACTAATAGCAACATGTCCACTTTTTAAATCTAGGTTTTAAAAAATAATTTTATTAACTCTGCTCCCCAATTCAAATGGAGACTTGAGAATTTTCTGAACAGACAAATCCATTTAGACCACATAAGCAAAACAAAGGGGCTTCCCTGGTGGCTTGTCTGTAAAGAACCTGCCTGCAATGCAAGAGACTTCTATCCCTAGGTTGGGAAGATCCCCTGGAGAAGGAAATAGCAACCTACTCCAGTATTCTTGCCTAGGAAATCTGATGGACAGAGGAGCCTCATGGGCTACAGTTCTTGGGGTCTCAAAGGCAAGACTGACAACTAAATAACAACAAAGTGTAAGTATATAGGTATAGAAAAAGACCTATATATAGAAAGAGAGAAAGGAAGAATTTTGAATTTTTGTATAAGGGCTAAATTTGCATATAACATAATATTCACTGAACGATTACATTCCATTATATGACATGAGTACTACTCATGTATAATTAATATTTTTCTACTAAGACATAATCACATGATTCCACAGTAAATTATTTGCGAGTGTTGTCTATTTCTGGTCTTGAACACAAGCATCTTACAATTTCCAAGTTCTTAAATTCTTGACTTTCTCCTCCTCAGAAAAAACCTTGTTGACTGTCTCTCTATGGTAGGTTCTCTCAGCAATGCTTTATTGCAAAACTCTGCCTTTGATAATGGTAGTCTCAGTATAATTCTTAAATTTATGTTTAAATAAATAGACTGAAAGCACTCCAAGGTCAAGGGCCTTACCATGCTCTGTTCTATTATATTTCTGGTTGCCCTGAACTAGACATTTAATAAATATTCAAGTAAAATGTAATTTTCTCCAGAAATTTAATAATTTAATAGAAGAAACATTTTAATCAATCACTTGAATGTCTATATACAGCCAATGGTTGAAATTTACAGTGATTTATTATTAGTAAAAGTATTTGTTATATTTAAATAATAAGGACATTTTATATAAAATAAGGAAAATTAAGAAGAAATGATTTACATTTAACTTGATTATTTGCTGGAAAACAAAATTGAAAATATAAAACAGACTTTACTTTTATTCATTCACATTTTTATTGGATCATATTAGGCACTATGTGAGCTCCTATGGGAGATGCAAAGATAAATAAGATGTAGCTTCTCCTTGAAAGAATGAATAATACAGGACAGATATGACACAGAGATACAGTAATTCAAGCTAGAAAATGACACAGAGATACAGTAATTCAAGCTAGAAAATGACAATTGACTTTAGAGATTTGTTGCAGCAGTGTTTCTCAAATTTCTTTTTATTTCAACCCACAGTAATAAACTTATTTTATCTTGTGTTGTATACATAATACTGAAACAAACGTGTCACAAAACAATAGTTCATCATTATTCTATATAATACTAAGATTTTCTAGTCTATTGTTATTGTTAATATATTTTAATGTATTATATTCTATTTGTTTAATAGTAAATGTTCATTATGCTACTTACACATCACAGAAGTAATCAACAGACAGTGTGAAAATGCTGAGATACTTGGAGAGTAAATTTCTTCAGTGAGGTAATAACATGCTAAATATTGAATTTTAAAAGTGTATAAAGTTCATACATGTGAATTTTAGGAAAAGGAATCATACCAGACAGAAGGAAGTACATAAATAAAAGTATTGGGAAAACATGTGAAACCTGAATAAGTAAGAGCAAGAAGTTCAGTTTGGCTGATGTGGTAGGTAGAATTCTAAGATGGTCTCTAAGATTTCTGCATCCTGATATAAAATACTTTGTGTAGTATACTGCTCTTGAGTGTGGTATAACCTGTGAATATCAAGGCATATCATTTCCATGATTATATTACTTTTTCTGAAAAACAGGACTTTTCTAGCTGTAACTAAAATCTCTTATCAAAGAGAGAATGTCCTGGACTTCCTTGGTGGTCCAGAGTTTAAGAATCTGCCTGCCAATGCAAAGAACATAGGTTCAAAACCTATGTACCACAACTGCTGAAGCCTATGAGCCCTAGAGACCATGCTCCAAAACAAAAGAAGCCACTGCAATGAGAAACCCACATACACACAACTAGAGAGTAGCTTCTGCTTGCCACAGCTAGAGAAAGTCTGGGCAACTATGAAAACCCAGAGCAGCCAAAAATAAAAATGAATTCTAAAAATTAAAACAAATAATAAAGTATTTGTTTAAAAAAAGAGAGAGTTTGTCCTGGTTGAGTCTGAACTAGTCAAGTGATGCCTTCAAAAGAAGTTCAAAGTCTGAGATGCTCTTTCCTGATGACTATGAATATTCAGGCTTCATAAGCTCAGCCTTCCTGAACTTATGCTGCAAGGGAATGAATTCTGTAAACACCAGACAAGCTTGAAGGAAGACTCTGAGTCAGCTCAGCCAACACCTTAGGATTGTGAGATCATGAGCAGAGAACCCAGCAGAGCCCACCAGACTTCTGTCTTACTAAAGGGTGACATCGTAAGTGGGTGTTGTCTTAAACCATTAAGTTTGTGATGATTTCTTACCCAGCCATAGAAAACAGCTGTCATGTGGGTATGCAAAGAAAAAGTGAAAGAAATTATTGGAAAGATAACTGAAATTCAGATCATAAGGTGCCATGAAAGCTGGTCAAAAAAACCTTTTTTTTTCTTTTAGAAAACATTAAGCTATAGACGATTTATAGAGGATGAAATTGCTTGGAAAGAAAACACTGGAAGAGATGTGCCCATAATCATGCTATTCTCCAAGTTATTATTTAAATGGATTTTGCTTTTATAGTCTAGCGGTTTATTTATGAGGCAGATAGAAATATAAATTACGAGTATTAGTTTTATGAATAAGAATGGCTAATGGAACGGATATGGGTATTACTGCTAAAACATATGTGAACAAATATATTAATATCATAATTTCTCATGATTTCTAGATTATTACTAATCTTTTAGATATCAATTTTTCAAAATCAGATACATCAAATTTCTGCCATTTTGTAGAAAGTCAGAAAATGGATCATATTTTTTTTCACTAATATTTTATTTCTTTCCTTGACATAAGAGCATGGCATTACCAAGCCACCTTCTTAACTTAAAATAATATCCATCTTTCAATTATAAGAATGCAATATATTACCTATTATTAAATGGCCGAATTAAGGTGAAGTCTTCAGACTTTAAGAAAGCTGAGTGGGGACTGGAATGGACAGAACAATAACTGCCATCCATTTTCCATTCACTTTGATCCTTTTACCCCCAAGTACCACATATATTTTATCCTTTTCCCTTTTATGATGTGAAATGCTTGGGAAATCCTACCTTAGGGACTATTCTGCCTTTCGAAATACAATTATGGTTTCTACATCCCTCAGTGAGCAGCCTAGAGCTGGTGACATTTTCAGGACTCTATCAGTCAGGAAACTAGTACATTAACTACATGACTCATACTTTTGACTGTATGTATTGAGTTGAAATATTTCCTGAAATGCACAGAGAATATCTTAAAAAACTAATGCCTCTCAGGGGACACTAACAGTTTGCATACTGTTCTTTGAAAATTTGCAGACTTGCTGATAATCTTGTCTAGTATTAAGATTGTACTAATTTAAAATAGATACCTTAACCTCCAAACTGGTTAAAATGTCCAAGGAGCTGTGGGCAAAGGAGGGCCTAGAAGAGCTATCCCACGTTGAAGCTCAGAAAGGGCGGTGGTGTGGAGATATCCCTCATCCAAGTAAGGAGAAGCGGCTGCACTTTGCTGGAGCAGCCGTGGGAAGATACACCACGCCCAAGGTAGGAAAAACCCAAGTAAGATGGTAGGTGTTGCAAGAGAGCATCAGAGGACAAGCATACTGAAACCATACTCACAGAAAACTAGTCAATCGAATCACACTAGGATGACACCCTTGTCTAACTCAATGAAACTAAGTCATACCCGCGGGGCAACCCAAGACAGGTGGGTCATGGTGGAGAGGTCTAACAGAATGTGGTCCACTGGAGAAGGGAATGGCAAACCACATCAGTATTCTTGCCTTGAGAACCCATGAACAGTATGAAAAGGCAAAATGATAGAATACTGAAAGAGGAACTCCCCAGGTCAGTAGGTGCNGTCTGAAGAACTATGGATGAAGGTTCACAACATTCTACAGGAGTTGGTGATCAAAAACAGCCCCAAGAAAAAGAAATGCAAGAAGGCAAAATGGTTATCTGAGGAGGCCTTACAAATAGAAAAGAGAAGTGAAAGATAAAGGAGCAAAGGAAAGATATATTTATCTCAATGCAGAGTACCTAAGAGAGCAACGAGAGATAAGAGAACCTTCCAAAGGGATCAGTGCAAAGAAATAGAGGAAAACAATACAATGGGAAAGACTAAAATCTCTTCAGGAAAATTAGAGACACCCAGATAACATTTTATGCAGTGTTAGGCACAATAAAGGACAGAAACTGTATGAAACTAACAGAAACAGAAGATGTTAAAAAGAGATAGCAAGAATACACAGAAGAACTATTGAAAAAAGATTGTAATGACCCACATGATCACAATAGTGTGATCACTCACCTAGAGCCAGATATCCTAGAGTGTGAAGTGAAATGGGCTTTAGGAAAAGAAAGCATCACTACAAACAAAGCTAATGGGGGTGATGGAATTTGAGCTGAGCTATTTAAGAAACTAAAAGTTGATGCTGTTAAAGTGTTGCACTCAATATGCTAGCAAATTTGGAAAACTCAGTAGTGGCCACAGTACTGGAAAAGGTCAGTTTTATTCTAATACCAAAGAAAGGCAATGCCAAAGAATGCTCAAACTCCCACACAATTGCACTCATCTCACATGCTAGTAAAGTAATGCTCAAAATTCTCCAAGCCAGGCTTCAACAGTACATGAACCATGAACTTCCAGATGTTCAAGCTGGTTTTAGAAAAGGTAGAGGGACCAGAGATCAAATTAGCATCCATTGAATCACTGAAAAAGCAAGAGATTTTCTGAAAAACATCTACTTCTGCTTTATTAACTATGCCTAAACCTTTGACTGTGTGCACCACAACAAACTGAGGAAAATTCTTCAAGAGATGGGAATACAAGACCATCTGACCTGCCTCTTGAGAAATCTGTATGCAGGTCAAGAAGAAACAGTTAAAACTGGACATGAAACAATGGACTGGGTCCAAATAGTAAAAGGACTATATCAAGGCTGGATATTGTCACCCTGTTTATTTAACTTCCATGCAGAATCCATCATGTAAAATGCTGGTCTGGATGAAGCACAAACTGGGATCAAGATTACCAGGAAAAAGATCAATAACCTCAGATACGCAGATGACATCACCCTTATGGTAGAAAGTGAAGAAGAACTAAAAACCTCTTGATGAAAGTGAAAGAAGAGAGTGAAAAAGTGGGCTGAAAACTCAACATTCAAAAAACTAAGATCATGGCATCCAGTCCTATCACATCATGGCAAATAGATGGGAAAACTATGCCAACACTGACAGACTTTATTTTCTTGAGCCCCAAAAATCACTGTAGATGATGACTGCAACCATGAAATGAAAAGACACTTGCTCCTTGGAAGCAAAGTTATGACAAACATAGATAGTGTACTAAAAAGCAGAGACATTATTTTGCTGACAAGGTCCATATAGCCAAAATTATGGTTTTTCCAGTCTTTGTGTTAGAATGTAAGAGATGGATCATAAAGAAGACTGAGCATGGAAGAACTGATACTTTTGAACTGTGATTTTGGCGAAGACTCTTGAGGGTCCCTTGGACTTCAAGGAGATCAAACCAGTCAATCCTAAAGGAAATCAGTCCTGAATATTCATTATAATGATTTATGTTGAAGCTGAAGTTTCAATACTTTGGCCAACTTATGTGAAGTGCTGACTCATTAGAAAAGGCTCTGATTCTTGGAAAGATTGAAGGCAGGAGGAGAAGGAAACGAGATAGGATAAAATGGATGGATGGCATCACTGACTCGATGGATATGAGTTTGAACAAGTCCTAGAGACAGCGAAGGACAGGGGAGCCTAGGGTGCTGCAATCTATGTGTTCACAAACAGCAGGATACCACCGAGTGAATGAACAACAACATGTAAAAAATGAAGAATAAAATTTGAACTTTCTCTAACACCATATGCAAAATGGATTAAACTTCTGAAAGTAAGGCCAAACACTATAAAACTCTTGTAGTAAAACATAGGCAGAAGACTCCCTGACATAAATTTGCAGCAAAATCTTTCTTAATCTACTTCCTAGAGCAATGGAAATAAACAAAAATAAACAACTGGGACTTAGTTAAACTTAGTGTTAAAGGCATTTCTAATTGATATCCTGATCATCCTCAAATAATACTGCTGTTGCTGCTGCTGCTAAGTCGCTTCAGTTGTGTCCGATTCTGTGCGACCCCATAGACGGCAGCCCACCAGGCTCCCTCGTCCCTGGGATTCTCCACGCAAGAACACTGGAGTGGATTGCCATTTCCTTCTCCAATGCATAAAAGTGAAAAGTGAAAGTGAAATCGCTCAGTCATGTCCGACTCTTCGCGACACCATGGACTGCAGCCTACCAGGCTCCTCTGTCCATGGGATTTTCCAAGCAAGACTACTGGAGTGCGGTGCCATCTCCTTCTCCACAAATAATGCTACTTTTGGTCAAAGTAAAATGCCAGTAAAAGTCAACATCACTTTTTTTCAACTGTTCCATTGAAAAAAATCTTTATCAGTCTTGATTCCTGTCTTTTTCATGCATTTCATTTCTGGACTGTAAGCAATTTTGCTAGCTTTACAGATAATGTTTTTTTTTAATCTAGAATCTAATCACTCTCTCCCACTTCAACTACTACCAATCCAGTTAAGTCAACATTCTCTAGACTAGAAACCATAACTTCTAATCAATTCCCCTCCTTCCATCCTTTTCCCATTGTAAACTGTTTTCTAAGTTGTGAGTGGAGTCATTCTATCTAAACTGCAAATCCGATCATGCCACTCTTCTGTACAAAACATTGCAAAATGTTAGAGAAGAAAATAATAATGCTAATTCCAAATTTTCCTATTTGTCTCAGTAAAAGGTAATGCTAGATGCCACAGCAAACAGTACCAGAAAAGTATAAAGGCTGAAATAAAATAAATGTTTACTTTTGATTCTCTGTTTTAAAACATACATTCCTGACTAGAAGATATTTTCTTGCCCATGACTGTGTGGATCACAAGAAACTGTGGAAAATTCTGAAAGAGATAGGAATACCAGACCACCTAACCTGCCTCTTGAGAAATCTGTATGCAGATCAGGAAGCAACAGTTAGAACTGGACATAAAAAAACAGACTGGTTCCAAATAGGAAAAGGGGTATGTCAAGGCTGTATATTGTCACCCTGTTTATTTAACTTATATGCAGAGTACATCATGAGAAACACTGGACTGGAAGAAACACAAGCTGGAATCAAGATTGCTTGGAGAAATATCAATCACCTCAGATATGTAGATGACACCACCCTTAAGGCAGAAAGTGAAAAGGAGCTAAAAAGCCTCCTGATGAAAGTGAAAGAGGAGAGTGAAAAAGTTGGCTTAAAACTCAACATTCAGAAAACGAAGATCATGGCATCTGGTCCCATCACTTCATGGGAAATAGACGGGAAAACAGTAGAAACAGTGTCAGACTTTATTTTTTTGGCCTCCAAAATCACTGCAGATGGTGACTACAGCTATGAAATTAAAAGATGCTTACTGCTTGGAAGAAAAGTTATGACCAACCTAGATAGCATATTTAAAAGCAGAGACATTACTTTGCTGACTAAGGTTCGTCTAGTCAAGGCTACGGTTTTTCCTGTGGTCATGTATGGATGTGAGAGGTGGACTGTGAAGAAGGCTGAGTGCTGAAGAACTGATGCTTTTGAACTGTGGTGTTGGAGAAGACTTGAGAGTCCCTTGGACTGCAAGGAGATCCAACCAGTCCATTCTGAAGGAGATCAACCCTAGGATTTCTTTGGAAGGAATGATGCTGAAGCTGAAACTCCAGTACTTTGGCCACCTCATGCGAAGAGTTGACTCATTGGAAAAGACTCTGATGGTGGGAGGGATTGGGGGCAGGAGGAGAAGGGGATTACAGAGGATGAGATGGCTGGATGGCATCATGGACTCAATGGACATGAGACTGAGTGAACTCTAGGAGTTGGTGATGGACAGAGAGGCCTGGCGTGCTGCGATTCATGGGGTCACAAAGAGTTGGACACGACTGAGTGACTGAACTGAACTGAACTGATGGCAGTTCAGGGCCATAAATTCATCTTTGTGTCTCCAGCCTCTTAAGCATATGGCTCCCATGGTCACTCTGCTTTTCTGTCTCATGTCAATAAATGAGGAAAGAGTATTATGATCAAGAGTCTTGGGAAGGAACACATTACCTCATTCCTGTTCTACTGGATGCAAGTCATATGACCACATCTGATCCAAATAACACTGAGAAATATGTAGTTTTTATGATCCTTCAGAAAAAGAATGCATTTTGGTAAAGAAACCATTTGTAACAAAGTATTCATGGCCTTGTGATCTGGCTTTCTCTCACCTCTCTGATATGAAGTCCTACCATTCTCCCTTTTGGACTCTCAGTTCTGTATGGTTGCCTCTTTACAGTCCTCAGACAATGGGAATGTGTTTGATGCCATTGTGTTTAGTTCTCCCTTTGTCTTGAGTGCCCATCTCCAGATTCACCCTTAGGTATGTACATTCCTCAGTTCAGCTCACTCAGTCTTGTCTGACTCTTTGCAACCCCGTGGAGTGCAACATACCAGGCTTCCCTATTCATCACCAACTCCAGGAGCTTGCTCAAACGCAAGTCCATTGAGTCAGTGATACCGTCGAACCATCTCATCCTCTGTTGTCCCCTTCTCCTCCTGCCTTCAATCTTTCCCAGCATTAGGGTCGTTTCCAAAGTCAGTTCTTCACATCAGGTAGCCAAAGTATTGGACTTCCAGCTTCAACGTCAGTCCTTCCAATGAATATGCAGGGATGATTTCATTTAGGACTGACTGGTTTGATCCCCTTGCAATCAAAAGGACATTCAAGAGTCTTCTCCAGCACCACTGTTCTAAAGCATCAATTCTTCAGCGCTCATATTTCTTTATGGTTCAACTCTCACATCTATACCTGACTACTGGAAAAACCGTAGCTTTGAGATGGACCTTTGTCAGCAAAGTCAAGTCTTTGATTTTTAATATGCAGTCTAGGTTTGTCATACATTCCTTAGATGTAACCTAATTAGCAAGACCTTCTCTGATTCTCTGTTGAATATAAACTAGAAATTATAACCATTAATATTCCCTACTACTTCCTATTATTTATTTTTTTCTGTAGAGCTTATGTTTATTTGTTATTTATTGTTTTATTTATCTCCTGCTTTATCTACAATCTTGCTTTAGCTACAATCTACATTAATAATGTATTAACCATTCACTAAATTCTTACTAAAATTATAGATTAATTGGTGTACCAATAACTTGATTTTTCGAATCTCAATATATCATGTTGGACATCTCAATTTTCTAATTACTACAAAAATAAGGCTATCTCTCCAATGGCACATGTCTTCATCTACCAGTGTGACAGCTTCTCCTTCACTTTTTCATACAATTGTTGAAAAGAAGAAGAATGGTTAAAGTTTTAAGTTGGCTGAAATGGTTGAGGATTGAGATGGGTTAACAGAGTTGAGATTAAGGCAAATTAAATGTATAATTGTGATATCAGTTATTTGTTTTAAACTAAAATTTGCCCCAAATTCCTTTGTAGACCAATTTGCCAGGTTTCATACGCCTATTTACTAAAGCAAAGAATACTAAGTAATCAAAAAACCACAAGTATAGTCCACAAGTATGTGATGTCAATGTCCATGCTTGAATGAATACATTTCTGTGTGTGTGGTAGGGAGGTAGATATATCTTTTTCTGAGGGTTTTTCTAGTTTACATTGAAATACAAGATTTTTTAAGTGATAAAAATTTACTGTAATACAAATTCACATTTTTATATTATGTGGTAAAATAACTGACCACAGTATACTGGAGAATATGTGTGTGTGTATATATATTTCTATACAGACTTACAACAAGAGAAATTAGAGGTTAATGAGTAACATCAGAATACCAGCAAATTGTGGTTGCTAACATTTAATATAAATCCTGGAAGAATTAGCTTCTAAAGCATTGCTTCTAAGAACCACAAAACACTGTATTTTTATATTATATTTCAACAGATTATGTTCATCTTATTACCTTATTTCTCAAACTCTTGTTTGCTTGTCTGCTGCTACAATAATAATTGGATAATCTTGTCTTTTTCTTTTTCTTTTTTTTTTTTTTTTTGCACTGACAGAATCAATGAGACTCCAAATTTAACTGTCTGATCTTACGTAATGTTATTCTATATATTTCATGACTTTAAATACATATTTTTAACATTATTTACCCATTATCATTTCTTTTTTTCATGAAAAATGCTCCTTAAGATGTTTTATATGCATGTGGTTTGCTTGGGAAGACGTATCTAAAACGTTGGAGGCAGGGTCTTTGTCAATATAACATTTTAATCAGTGACTAAACCTTTCAAAGACTAGAGATCTCTTCAAGACAATTAGAGATACCAAGGGAACATTTCATGCAAAGATGGGCTCAATAAAGGACAGAAATGATATAGACCTACCTAACAGAAGCAGAAGATATTAAGAACTTGCAAGAATACACAGAAGAATTATACAAAAAAGCTTCACAACCCAGNTGAAGCAGAAGTAGATGATATTTTCTGGAATTTCCTTGTTTTCACTATGATCCAATGAGTGCTGGCAATTTGATCTCTATTTTCTGCCTCTTGCAAATCCAGCCTGCACATCTGGAAGTTCTTGATTCATATACTATTAAAGCCTAGCTTGAAGGATTTTGAGCATTACTTTTCTAACATGTGAAATGAGCACAATTGCCTGGTAGTTTGAACACTCTTTGGAATTGCCCTTCTTTGGGATTGGAATGAAACTGATCTCTTCCAGTCCTGTGGCCACTGCTAAGTTTTCCAAAGTTGCTGGCAGATTGAGTGCAGCACTTTCATAGCATCATCTTTCAGGATTTGAAATTTGCTGACATATTAAGTGTAGCAAGTTCACAGCATCACCTTTTATGATTTGAGATAGCTCAGCTGGAATTCCATCACCTGGGATTCCATCACTAGCTTTGTTTTTAGTAACATTTCTTAAGGCACACTTGACTTCACACTCCATGATATCTGGCTCTAGATAAGTAACCACTCCACTGTGTTTCCCTAGGACATTAAGAGCTTTGTTGTACAGCTCTTGTGTTTATTGTCGCCACCTCTTCTTAATCTCGTCTCCTCTGTTAGGTCTTTACAGTTTCTGTTCTTTATTATGCCCATCCTTGCATGAAATATTCCCTTGATATCTCCAATTTTCTTGAAGGGCTCTCTAGTCTTTCCCATTCTATTCTTTTCCTCTATTTCTTGGCATTGTCCATTTAAGAAGGCCTTCCTATCTCTCCATGCTGTTCTCTGGAACTCTGCATTCAGTTGGCTATGTCTTTCCCTTTCTCCCTTTCTTTTTGCTTCTCTTCTTTTCTCAGCTATTTGTAAAGCTTTATCAGACAACCAGTTTGTCTTCTTGCATTTCTTTTTCTTTGGGATAGTTTTGCTCACTGCCTTCTATACAATGTTATGACCTTCTGGCCATAGTTATGTAGGTACTCTGTCTACCAGATCTAATGTTTTGAAGCTATTTATCACCTTTACTGTATACTTATGATGAACTTGATTTACAGCATATCTGACTGGCCTAGTGTTTTTTCCTACTTTCTTCAATTTAAGTCTAACTTTTGTAATAAGGAGCTGATGATATGAGCCACACAGTTAGCTCCATGTTTTGTTTTTGCTGGCTGCATAGAGCATTTCTATCTTTTGCTGCAAAGAACATAATCAATTTGATTCTGGCAGTAATCATCTGGTGATGTCCATGTGTAGAGTTGTCTCTTGTTTGAAGAGGGTGTTTACTATACCAGTGGGCCCTCTTGGCAAAACTCTGTTAGCCTTTGCCCAGCTTCATTTTGTACCCCGAGGCCAAACTTGACTGTTACTCCAGGTATCTCTCTCTCTCTCTCTCTCTTTTTTTTTTAAATAAATGATAACTGCTTTACAGAATTTTGCTGTTTTCTGTCAAACCTCAACATGAATCAGCCATAGGTATGCATATATCCTCTCCCTTTTAGACTTCCATGTATCTCTTGATTTCCTACTTTTGCATTCTAGTCCCCTATGATGAAAAAGACATCTCTTTTTGATGTTAGTTCTAGAAGGTGCTGTAAGTCTTCCTAGAACCAATCAAACTTAACTCCTTCGGCATCAGTGGCTAGAGAATAGAGTTAGATTATCATGATGTTGAATGGTTTGCCTTGGAAAATTACCAAGATGATTCTGTCAGTTTTGAGATAGCACCCAAGTACTGCATTTCTGACTCTTCTATTGACTGTGAAGGCTAATCCATTTCTTCTAAGGGATTCTTGCCCACAGTAGTAGATATAATGGTCATTTGAATTAAATTCACCCATTCCTATCCATTTTAGTTCACTGATTCCTAAGATGCTGATGTTCATTCTTGCCGTCTCCTGCTTGACCACATTTAATTTATCTTGATTAATGGATCTGACATTCCAGATTACTATGTAGTATTGTTCTTACAGCACTGAACTTTACTTGCACCACCAGACACATCTATGACTGAGCATCATTTCTGCTTTGGCCAGCCACTTCATTCTTTCTGGAGCTATTAGTACTTGACCTCTATTCTTCCCTAGTAGCACATTGGCCTACCTTCCAACCTTGGGGGTGGGGGGTGGTGGGCTTATTTTCTGGTGTCATATCTTTTGCCTTTCATATTGTTCAAAGAGTTTTAGTGTGCCATTTCCTCTTGCAGTGGACCAGGTTTTGTCAGAAGTCTTTACTATGACCTGTCCATCTTGGGTGTCCTGCACAGCAAGGCTCATACTTTCATTGAGTTACACAAGTCCCTTCACCAAGACAAGGCTATGATCCATGAAGGGGAGTCCGAAAATGGGACCCCAGAAATTGCAACATTTTAGCAAGAGGTATCTGGATATCTTTCCATAATTAGAAATAACATTATAAAATTTAGGTGTCTGAGAGTTCTAAAAACTAGAAAGTGTCTTAATGCTTAAGAATAGCAATTTGCTGAAAATCTCTTTTACCCCATATTAACACAGCAAACGTACTCAGTGATGATTAAACCAAAGAGTTTCAACCATTTCAGATATCTAGTAGAAGCTATTCAGTTTAAGTCCTAATGTCATTAAATGGGAATGGCAATGGAAAACCTCTGAAAAGCAATTTGATAGAATGGTTACTGGGCTTGGATAAGACACTGACATGGTCTCCATGACTCTATGGAATAAAGAAACAACTTTCCACTAAGTCTTTAGACCATCTTATATCTTGTCCCTCCTAACACCTCATGCGAAGAGTTGACTCATTGGAAAAGACTCTGATGCTGGGAGGGATTGGTGGCAGGAGGAGAAGGGGATTACAGAGGATGAGATGGCTGGATGGCATCATTGACTCAATGGACATGAGTCTGAGTGAACTCCAGTTGGTGATGGACAGGGAGGCCTGGCGTGCTGCGATTCATGGGGTCCCAAAGAGTCAGACACGACTGAGCGACTGAACTGAACTGAACTGAACTGAACACTTAGTATACAGAGAACACTGGATATTCCAGAGAAGAGAGCCACTAATACCTTACTCTATTTTTAATTGTTGTGACATTTTTTTTTGATTGCTAAAATCTATGTTCATAGACAGCCTTAGTTATTCCCTCTCTACTAGCCCCTTACCCTCCAGAGTCATACATTTTCCCACACATGCTTATCATATACTAGACCTGATTATGGTCTATGCTAAATGAGGGAAATGTATCCCATTAAATTTTTTTTTTCAGTACAAAAACTGTGAAAGGATTTTTTTGTGATATGCTGCTGTTGCTGCTGCTGCTAAGTTGCTTTATTCATGTCTGACTCTGTGTGACCCCATAGACGGCAGCTCACCAGGCTCCTCCATCCCTGGAATTCTCCAGTCAAGAACACTGGAGTGGGTTGCCATTTCCTTCTCCAATGCATGAAAGTGAAAAGTGAAAGTGAATTCGTTCAGCCGTGTCTGACTCTTTGCGACCCCATGGACTGCAGCTATCATCCTTGCTTTCAACTATATGGTCAGTCCAAGAGAATGTGATGTATTCACAGAAAATACATTAATGAGAAACTGTTTAAAGAGGTAATAAGGTGAGGTGAGGGAGAAACATGATCTGGGTTGTCATCGTGAAGACCTCCCAAGAGAACAGGTTTAGAGTGACTGTATGGCACTGACAAGCAGGGGTTGAGGAGTTGAAGTTGCAAAGACTTTCCTATAGAGGAAATAGTATGATCAAAGGCTCAAAAGTAGAAAAGAGCAGGAAATTCTGAAAGAGCATAAAAAAGAAAGGAGACTCTGTACTTACTAATCTCTGCTTATAATATATTTTTCTTAACCCTACTCATTCTTTAAAACTTTTCAATCATCTCAAGGAAGTCTCAGAAACAGACATCACCAGGCCAAATATATATTATTTGTATCATACACTTTCATCATATACCATGTTATACTATAATCCATCTGCATACATGACTGACTTTGTAATTAAACTGTACATCTTGAAAGCATAGGATATGTGACTTAATCATCTCTATAAATGTGTATCTTGAAATCATAGTCCAGTGCCTGATACTTTGTAAATATTTATTGAACTGATGAATAGTTAAGTGCCCAAATACTTTATATTAAGACACATATCCACATATACCACCCTTTTTAATACTTACTGCAAATATCAGAGATAGAGCTATATAGTCAATGTTCCTATAGTATGTGTTTGAAAGTGAAAGTGAAGTCACTCAGTCGTGTCCAACTCTTTGCAACTCCACGGACTGTAGCCTGCCAGGCTCCTCCATCCATGAGATTTTCCAGGCAAGGGTACTGGAGTGGGTTGCCATTTCCTTCTCCAGGGGATCCTCCCAACCCAGGGATCACACCCGGGTCTCCTCCATTGTAAGCAGACTCTTTACCATCTGAGCCACCAAGTATGTGCTTAGATATTACTTATACGTGGTTATAGTTTATCTGTCATATTCAGGCTTTTGGAGAATAATTTTGTTCAAAATGAAAGTCTGTACTCTCAAGAGTTATTCTACATGCATATCAAAATGCATGATTGTAGACAAAAAAATGCAATAGCAAGTCAATATTAAAATATTTAACTTTATACTGAAAGTTTTATACCTATGACATAATGCTCCATATTGAGACTGCATTCAAGTTTCCCTTTGCATCTAGCTTCAGTCTGGGATTCTGAATGCTGCAATCCTTCTTTTACCCAAAACTATCTGTAAGACTGTGTTAACAGTAACTAAAGTCAGTAATAATGCAACAACACTGATTGGAACTAAATGTGAGTGTGTTAATAGTTAATCTCTTCTTTGAATAGGTGTATACAAATCTTTCCTTTTCAAGACTAAAGAGAATATTACATTTTTTATAATGTCAGTGTCTTCTTTGTATTGTTAGTTGCAAGTATTAGGGACTTTTTTTGTTTCTCTTCAAGGTTAAAACAATTAAATCCCACTGATGATCCCTCCCCTAAATTTAACTCAGTTTTTGGCTATTTTTTAATTTATCCATGCTGCTTTAATTTTTCATTATAAAATATCAATATTTATTAAAACATTTTAAAATTAAAGTATTTAAGCAATACAGTAATAGTGAAAATTCCCTTTGATTACCTACTCGTTCCAATTCAGTCCTTGCCCCTGTTATATCCACTGACATCATTTTGCTGTGTATCCTTCCAGAATTTTTAAAATGTTTTACATACCTCTATTGTACTCATCAAAAGCATAGCTTGTGTGTTGCTATATTTTATATTAGTGGTGTCACACTGCAGATACTACTCTGCCCTTGGCTATTTTTTATTTATATCTTAGAGCTCCTCACATCACAGCACATATAGATCTATCTTTTTTTTTTTTAATCTCTGCTTAATATTCCTCGATGAGGCTCTACTGTACATCACCTAGTGTGGGATGGATTTCCTCATCATTTCAATGAATGATGGGTGCCTATCCCTTCTCCAGAGGATCTTCCCAACCCAGGAATTGAACCGGGGTCGGGGTCGCCTACATTGCAGGTCAATTCTTTACCAACTGAGCTACTGGGGAAGCTCACAAATAATACATTTATTTATGCCAAATTGTTATCCAAAACATTTACCAATTTTTAATCTTACTTGTGTGTGCATGCTAGGTTGCTTCAGTTGTGTCCAACCTTGTGCAACCCTATGGGCTGTAGACGGCCAGGCTCCTCTGCCCATGGGATTCTCCAGGCAAGAATATCAGAGTGGATTACCATGCCCTCCTCCAGGGGATCTTCCTGACCCAGGGATGGAACTTGAGTCTCTTATGTCTCCTACATTGCAGGTAGATTCTTTACCACTAGCGCTGCCTGGGAAAGTAGTTTATAAAAATATTTCACTGAAATATTAGTTAATTTTCTGTTGCAAGTATTACAAAAATCTTCCTCATATACTTTATTTATTCTTTAATTGTCTTTTTGGAGTACTTTATTTTACCATTTTTAAAAGTTATATAATTAAATTAATAATTTTGCTTTGGTATTCTGTATTGTATTTAGGAAGGCATTACCTACTCCCAGATTCCATAGTCTTAATGATTTGAGACTGTTTAAAGTTTTGTTTTGTTTTGCTTTGTTTTGAAAATCTTTACTGAGCTTTTTACAATATTGTTTCTGTTGTTTGTGTTCTGCTTTTTTGGCCATGAGGCATGTGGGATATAGCTCCTGAAACCGGGATCAAACCTGCACCTCCTGCACTGGAAAGTGAAGTCCTAACCACTAGAGCACCAGGCAAGTCCCTGATTTGAGTCTTTTACCACTTTCGTAATTATTCCACTTAAAAATTATCTTTCAGTTCAGTTCAGTTCAGTCGCTCAGTCGTGTCCGACTCTTTGCGACCTCATGAATCACAGCACGCCATGCCTCCCTGTCCATCACAACTCCCGGAGTTCACTCAGACTCACGTCCATCCAGTCGGTGATGCCATCCAGCCATCTCAGCCTCTGAGCATTCAATTAGTGATACAATGTTTTTGCTCAAGGGATAACAATTAATGCAACAAACTTACAAAAGTCTATTCTTTTTATTATAGTCTAAAGTCATCATCTCAATTGAAACTGAAAAAAGAGCACCGATATTATTTAGTCTTAAATGGGAAACATGTATGAAACATCATGGCAGCTGTGCCTTTTGCCCTGAGTTCTGTCTTACGTAGTGTTACTGTTTGTGCACCTGCTGTCTGTTTCTTTGAGCACCCCTACCTGCCTTCCCTACACACATCTCCTTTCCCAAACTTCCTATATGAAATAAATTTTTGTTGTTTTTAATATCTTTCTTTGGAAATAACAGATAACTAATCATTTTAAATCTTCTCTCAGAAGTCATTAATAGCTTAAGTTGCTCTTACCTTTTGTGACTATCCATCTGCTTAGACTTACCCCTTCCATTTTATTGTGTCTGTATATTAAGCTTTACAAAATTTTAGCACAACTCAAAGCCACATTTTCTCTCCATCACAGAGTTCCCTTCCCAAATAAGATGAGAAATATTAGTGTTGTTTTAACAGTCTTCTCCTTTCTAAATGTTTTAAACCCTACAAAGCAACCTCATCATTGAGATCTTCTGATATTTTATTTCCAAATTGCTATTAAGTTTAAAATTTTTAAAATAATAAATTAAGACACACTTTTAAATTGCTTTGTATATCACATTCCTGAACCTTTTTTTTTTTTTTTTTAAGTTTACTAGTGTGTATACTCTAGAAACTGGGCAGCAAGGTTTTCCCTCAGAACTCTCACTGTGTTTCTCTGCTTTCCTCAAACATCTGGAAATACCAACAAGATATCTGATGATAATCTAGTTTTCATTATTTAAAGTAAATCTATTCATTCTCACTGGAAGGGGTTAAGGAGTTCACCTTCAAAACTCAATACTCTGACATTTGCTCCTCCATATATCTGGAGAAAGTGAAAGTGAAGTCGTTCAGTTGTGTCTGACTCTTTGCGACCCCATGTACTGTAGACTACCAGACTCCTCCGTCCATGGGATTTTCCAGGCAATAGTACTGGAGTGGGTTGCCGTTTCCTTCTCCAGCAGATCTTCCTGACCCAGGGATTGAACCCAGGTCTCCCGCATTGTAGGTAGATGCTTTACCATCTGAGCCACCAGGCAAGATGAATCTCTTAAATCATCCTATTCAGTGCTTAGTAGATCTGTCAGTCTAAGGATGCTGGCTTTATCTCAAGTTGTGAGAGGTTTCTCCATTATATTTTTAATGTTTCCTCCTCTCTATTCTTGTGATTATTTTTAAAAATTTTCTCTNTTACCATCTGAGCCACCAGGCAAGATGAATCTCTTAAATCATCCTATTCAGTGCTTAGTAGATCTGTCAGTCTAAGGATGCTGGCTTTATCTCAAGTTGTGAGAGGTTTCTCCATTATATTTTTAATGTTTCCTCCTCTCTATTCTTGTGATTATTTTTAAAAATTTTCTCTTTGATGAATGCTAGTTCATCAGGATTATTCTGTGCTTCTAATTTCCTCTCACTTTTCTCATCTGAGCTCACTACTTCAGTTCACGGATCTGTTCCTCAGCTCTTTTTCTGCTCATGTCCTTGGGCCTTTGCCAGACCACCCAGTGTCTTTTCACTCTCTGTGTTCATCCTAGTCCAGAAAGTCAGTGTATATTTCAGTAACTAGCCATTCCAAGTCTCTCCAGCCTCTCTTGGAAATTAGTCAATAACTGATTATCCCTCACAAAAGTGAACCCTGATGATCACACTGGAACGTATGCAATTCCATTACCCTGCTTTCCTGTGTGAACGGAATGTAGAGGCAGAGTGAAAAAGGAAAGTGAGGTAATCATGCTCCCATTACATAAGTCATGTCTTTTATTCTAAGTTTAATCTTACTCAGCTTGACAGTGACCATTTGATAATTCTAGCTGGCAGTGTGAATTTTACAAAAATGTGACAAAAGAAACTGTGTGAAAGAAAAGTGTCATGAAATTGCAAATGGAAGTGACAGCAAGTGACAGAATTAGAAAGAACATTTGATTGAACTTGAGCTAATGGTGATACTGGTTTCATGCTCTGATAGACCCTAAAGGACAAGGCAGCATAACGGCATTTCATTTCCACTTAACATTATGAGTGTGATACAAGCCAAGGTACTTTCTCTTTTAGATGTCTTCTTTCAAAGTAAGGTGGATTAAAGACATAGAAAAGAATTACATATAAATCACGTCTATTTGATGTGCATGAGAGTTTCTCCAAAGAAGCGCCTTATAAACTGACTAGCATTATTATTAAAAGATACTTCACAAAATAACCTCTCAATAAATTTGATNGTAGATCTCAGGAGGCTATTTAAACACTTCCTCTCCTCTGAGGAAGGCCCCCTCTGAGACCAGAGAAGAGTCATTTTGGGTGTAAATGAAAGAAATTATCAAGGAAATGTGGAAATCTGAGCCTTCTCTTCCCTGCCTGAGGCTGTCCTTGCTGCTCCAGTGAATGTTTTGTTTGGTCAGGCCTAGGTTTCCCTTCTTGTCTTGGTATTTCCTCCTGCCCATCTGCTTTTAGGGTGTTTAGGGTGAGGCTATAAAATTAAGTTATTTATGCCAAGTTGTCTCCCTTCTTCCCCACTCCCCATTCCACCATCCCAGCCAAAGCATTTCCCCTACACAAACTAAAAAGACCTTAATTTAAAATGTCACGTGGCAAAACTTGCTGCTAAAGCTTCTAAACTAGATGAAGAAGACCATGAGTCCCTTTGGAAAGTTACTGAATTATCTCAAATGATACATAAATCAGTCTGTAAATCAAAGTCACACCCACCACCCATTATCACCTCTCCCTCCTGGGGCTTCCTCATTTGATTAGATTCATCACAGGATGAGTCAGGACACCATCGCTACCATCTAGCTCCCATTGAACACTCGCCAGTGATTCACTGCTCAAGAAAAGCCATGGTTCTCTGTGATTTAAAGGAGGCATTTTGAGTCCCTGAGCTTTTGCATCAACTAATTAGCAGCAAAGAATGTGAGGAAGGAAACCCTGTTCCTTGGCTCATTAATTTGATACCCTAGACCCTTGTGGGGTCCCAAAGAGTCAGACACAACTGAGCGACTGAGCACACCCACAGACCCATGTGGTGGAGTGAGACCAAGGCTTGGAACTCTAGGAAGCTTCCCTGTCCTTCTTGAGCTAGAACAGCAATCACAGAGTTACCCGAGATAACTCAGTGCGTCTGGGCAGAGCTGCTGTCCTTAACAAGGTGGAGGCTTCCAGACCTCCCAGGGTGCAGGAAGGAAGCATAGCCCCAAAGTATTATATCCCCTGCTTCCTTTCTGTTCTTAAACTGGGCTCACCATTTCTTTGTGATATCCATCACTTTTCCTACCAGCTGTGAGGTCAGGAGGAAAAGCAATTAAGGGTATTATTAATCACCAAGTTCCCACTGAGAAGGGTCAAATTGCAGCAGGGCTTGACAAAAGCAGCAACAATTTTATAACCAGTGGAGTTATAAAAGCAGAAAGCTCAACATCTTAGAGCTATATTTGGGCTGCTTCTTTCTTAGCCCTGAAAATCTTTATTGAAGGTGAACATCCCAGAGGTGATTAAAAACTTGCCTTTCTTTGAATTTTGGAATTGTTTGAGCTCTAACAATATTTGAGTTTGTCAAGCCTGGAGTCTCATTTGGGAAGCTGCAGCAAAAATGAATTGGAAAATGTATCTGCACTTATAACGGAAAAGAAGAGAAAAGATCTAATTGCCTTTTGTTAAAATATCTATACTAGAACTTCTTTACTGAAATCCATAGAAAATCAGAAATATGTTTTACAGAATTAGTTTTGTACATGCATTAAAATATCTATTGAAATTCTAAGCATTTCATAGAATTAGTTCTATTCAAAAGTTCTGAAATGGGCAGAGTTTGTCTCAGCATCTACGACTCTTTACCCCCACCAGCACTCATGTAGGGGACTGCTGGTTATTGTCCCTGAGTGGTATGACTGCTCTTCTAGCTGCTCTTTTCTCTGTGTGATTCCTACATATTCATTTACTCACTCAATCAGTAAAAAAATATCTACTGAGCATCTATTATGGATCAGGGATACAGTAGAAAATAAAACAGACATTCTCTTCCTTTGTGAAGCTTATAATCTAGCAGGGATGACAAATATTGATTAACCAGAATTATTAAACATAAATGATAGATATCACTATTGAAGAAAGAAATAGTAACCTCCAATATTCTTGCCTGAAAAATCCCATGGAAATAGGAGTCTGGCGTACTACAGTCCACTGGGTCGCAGGAGTCGAACATGACTTAGCAACTAAACATAGATATCGTACTGAATTTCCAAACTAAAATAAAGTCACTTATGCCAGGCACAAAATGGAGATGATCAAAGCAGAAAACTTAATCTTACAGGAGCTTACAACTCTTCTCAGAAAACTTACAGGAATTTACATCTTTTCTCAGAAAACAGCAGAGGACGTCAGCCAGTCCCAAATGCCAATTCTGTTCATGCTGTCTCTGGACTTCCTTGTCACCTGACTTACCTACCCTGAGCAAATAAGAAAAAAAGACCACTAGGCAACCAATCAGTGGAAAAGGTCCACCAACTTTCATGTTTATTCACACAAAAACCCCTCAGCCTATGAGCAGCCAAGACTTCATTGCTCTCACAGCCTTTAGTTGCCTGGCTTTCAGGTCAAAAGTCTTGCAACAAACTCATCCTTCTGTTTATTTCATTCCGTGTACATTTCGAGTACATTCATTCCGAGTTTCATTTGACACAAGATCATTTTACCAGTAAAGCTATGCATGCATGCATGCATGCTAAGTAATGCCATGGTCTGTAGCCTGCCAGGCTCCTCTGTCCATGGGATTCTCCAGGCAAGAATACTTGAGTAGGTTGCCATGCCCTCCTCCAGGGGATCTTCCTGACCCCGGGATTGAACTGGAGTCTCTTATGTCTCCTGCATTGGCAGGCAGGTTCTTTACCACTAGTGCCACCTAGGAAGCCCCAAATCCATGGGTATCTCCTCTAAAAGATAATTTCATATTTCCTTACCTGTACTAATTATATTAAAGGAGTAATTTTTCTGGAGCCCTCAGGATCTCCATTGCCTTTAGTTCAAAATAATCTATAGGCCAAAGTGACACATCTTTGGGAGGCCAGTTCTGTTGGGAGGGTCTAAATTTTACATTATGTGTATTTCATCACAATTTTTTTAACGCTAAGATGAAAAAGTTTATCACTTTTGATTATTTAAAACTCTTAGTAACGCTTAGAAATCAAATAGAGCTTTCTTAACTTGGTAGAAGTTAGACCAAAACTCTAGGGCAAGTATATACTTAATGGGACAAAAGTACGCATATTCCTCTTTAGGTAAAGAATAAAAGCAGAGTTCCAATATGGTTTAGCATAGTTTTAGAGGTTATAGTTAACTCTAAAACTAAAGAAAAAGAAATCACAGGTATAAGGATAGGCTGAGAAGAAATAAAAGTATTATTTACAGGTGATATAATCATCAAACTAGAAAATACAAGTATATTAAAAACAGACAGTGAGTGTTTGAGAATTGGAGAGTAGAGCAAAATTAACAAATACAAAATCATCAATAAAAATCAGCAGTATTTCTCACACCAGCAATAGTTAAGTAGAAAATGTAATAAAAATAAATAAGCAGAGCAACAAAATTATAAAATATCTGGCATTTCATTTAATAAGGATATTTAAAAAACACTGTGGAGAATACCTTAAAACTCCAATAAAGAAAATAGAAGATTCACTGCATAAATGGAAAGTCACTTCACTGCACTTGAAAATGATAACTTAATATTATAAAGATATCATTAATAGCAAAGTGAATATACAAACATGACTGATACTGAAGCTGAAGCTCCAATACTTTGGCCATCTGACGTGAAGAGCCAAATCATTCGAAAAGACCCTAATACTAGGAAAGATTGAGGGCAGGAGGAGAATGGGCAACAGAGGATGAGATGGTTGGATGGCATCACCAACTCAGTGGATATGAATCTGAGCAATCTCTGAGAGATAGCAAAGGACAAGGAAGCCTGGTGTGCTGTAGACCATGGGGTCGCAGAGAGTTGGACATGACTTAGTGACTGAACAACAGCAACTGGAACAACAGACTGGTTCCAAATAGGAAAAGGAGTACATCAAGGCTGTATATTGTCACCAGGCTTATTTAACTTATATGCACAATACATCATGAGAAATGCTGGACTGGAAGAAACACAAGCTGGAATCAAGATTGCTGGGAGAAATAGCAATAACCTCAGATATGCAGATGACACCACCCTTATGGCAGAAAGTGAAGAGAAACTAAAGAGCCTCTTGATGAAAGTGAAAGATGAGAGTGAAAAAGTTGGCTTAAAGCTCAACATTCAGAAAACGAAGATCATGGCATCCAGTCCCATCACTTCATGGGAAATAGACGGGGAAACAGTGGAAACAGTATCAGACTTTATTTTTTTGGGCTCCAAAATCACTGCAGATGGTGACTGCAGCCATGAAATCAAAAGACGCTTACTCCTTGGAAGAAAAGTTATGACCAACCTAGACNTTACTGGGAGGAATTTGGGGCAGGAGGAGAAGGGGACGATCGAGGATGAGATGGCTGGATGGCATCACTGACTCGATGGATGTGAGTCTGAGTGAACTCCAGGAGTTGGTGATGGACAGGCAGGCTTGGCGTGCTGCGATTCATGGGGTCGCAAAGAGTCGGACATGACTGAGCAACTGAACTGAACTAAACGCTATACCCTTAGGGCAGAAAGTGAAGAGGAACTAAAAGCCTCGTGATGAAAGTGAAAAAGTGGAGAGTGAAAAAGTTGGCTTAAAGCTCAACATTCAGGAAATGAAGATCATGGCATCTGGTCCCATCACTTCATGGGAAATAGATGGGGAAATAGTGGAAACAGTGGCAGACTTTATTTTGGGGAGCTCCAAAATCACTGCAGATGGTGACTGCAGCCATGAAATTAAAAGACCCTTACTCCTTGGAAGAAAAGTTATGACCAACCTAGATAGCATATTGAGAAGCAGAGACATTACTTTGCCAACAAAGGTCCATGTAGTCAAGGCTATGGTTTTTCCATTGGTCATGTATGGATGTGAGAGTTGGACTGTGAAGAAAGCTGAGCGCTAAAGAATTGATGCTTTTCAACTATGGGGTTGGAAAAGACTCTTGAGAGTCCCTTGGACTGCAAGGAGATCCAACCAGTCCATTCTGAAGGAGATCAGCCCTGGGATTTCTTTGGAGGGAATGATGCTGAAGCTGAAGCTCCAGTACTTTGGCCACCTCATGCGAAGAGTTGACTCATTGGAAAAGACTCTGTTACTGGGAGGAATTTGGGGCAGGAGGAGAAGGGGACGATCGAGGATGAGATGGCTGGATGGCATCACTGACTCGATGGATGTGAGTCTGAGTGAACTCCAGGAGTTGGTGATGGACAGGCAGGCTTGGCGTGCTGCGATTCATGGGGTCGCAAAGAGTCGGACATGACTGAGCAACTGAACTGAACTAAACGCTATACCCTTAGGGCAGAAAGTGAAGAGGAACTAAAAGCCTCGTGATGAAAGTGAAAAAGTGGAGAGTGAAAAAGTTGGCTTAAAGCTCAACATTCAGGAAATGAAGATCATGGCATCTGGTCCCATCACTTCATGGGAAATAGATGGGGAAATAGTGGAAACAGTGGCAGACTTTATTTTGGGGAGCTCCAAAATCACTGCAGATGGTGACTGCAGCCATGAAATTAAAAGACCCTTACTCCTTGGAAGAAAAGTTATGACCAACCTAGATAGCATATTGAGAAGCAGAGACATTACTTTGCCAACAAAGGTCCATGTAGTCAAGGCTATGGTTTTTCCATTGGTCATGTATGGATGTGAGAGTTGGACTGTGAAGAAAGCTGAGCGCTAAAGAATTGATGCTTTTCAACTATGGGGTTGGAAAAGACTCTTGAGAGTCCCTTGGACTGCAAGGAGATCCAACCAGTCCATTCTGAAGGAGATCAGCCCTGGGATTTCTTTGGAGGGAATGATGCTAAAGCTGAAACTCCAGTACTTTAGCCACCTCATGCGAAGAGTTGACTCATTGGAAAAGACTCTGATGCTGGGAGGGATTGGGGACAGGAGGAGAAGGGGACCACAGAGGATGAGATTGCTGGATGGCATCACAGACTCAATGGGCGTGAGTCTGAGTGAATTCCAGAAATTGATGATGGACAGGGAGGCCTGGTGTGCTGCGATTCATGGGATTGCAAAGAGTCGGACATAACTGAGAGATTGAACTGAACTGAACTGATAGAACATATGGGGCTTTCCTGGTGGCTCTGACAGTAAAGAATCTGCCTGCAATGTGGGAATCCGAGGTTTGATCCCTGGGTCTGGAAGATCTTCTGGAAAAGGAAATGTCAACCCACTCCAGCATTCTTGTGTGGAAAATCCCATGGACAGAGGGTCCTAGTGGGTTACAGTCTATGGGGTCACAAACAGTCAAACATAGCTGAGCAATTAACACTTTCACTTTACTTTCATAGATCATTTAAAACATACTGGACATTATGAAGTGGATATTTTGTACCTGGACTTGGGTTTTTCATACAGATAGTTAATGACTACATGGACCAACAAAACAAGTAACTAAACAATATCAATCATCTCCTGGTCATGGACCACTCTGAATGCAATGGGCACAGAGGTGAAAAAGAAAGGCAGGGTATTACCCTTGGAAATTTGCACTTAACTGGGTATACGAAGAAAATAAACACAAAGTAAATACATTTTAAAAGTCAGTTCAGTGTTTGGTGAATGCTGTAAAGAAAGTAAACACAGTTATGTGATGGGAAGTAATGAGGAGAAGCAGTGGAGGTAGGATGAGGGGTGAAATTAAGCCTAGAAAGAAGCCCAGCCATGTGCTGGCTTCTATGAGTCTGAAGAATCAGACTCATAGAAGGTCAAAGGCACTAAGACAAGCAAAGCTTCCATGTTTTCTCAGAGAAAATAGAGCAACATAGCCGAGCTCAATAAACAAAGAGGAGAAGCTACAGAATGCATGCAAGAAATAGGTAAAAACTGGCTGTGCAAAAACTTAGTGGATATGAGGGGATGTCTGAGTTTAATTCTGTGATTTTATTTAGCAACGTCGGAACTGGTATTAGTCTTTAAAAGAGCTCTCTTACTTCTGTGTGAAGACTGAGCTCTTGCAGAGTGAGAATGGAAACAAGAATCCCCTGAGGAGGCTAATGCAGTGATCTAGGCAAGAAATATGGTGGCAAGGACTAGGGTGGTTGCCTTGGAGGTGGAAAACTAAATAATGAAGGGATATTAAGGGCATGGCTGCTGGATTGGAGGCAGGTAAGGCAGGATGAATTAAAGATACTTTCAGGGCTTCAGGCTAGAGTGGCTGGATATATTGCTCTGGGGAGTCACACTGTTACCTAGTGAAGAAGTTAACAGGATTCGGGAGACATGTTACAATAGCTAGAGTGTTCAAATACTTTGCTCTTCACAAATGAGACAGACACTGCAGTTTCCTTGCAGACATCGTCACTCATTTACATTAATGCTGATGTGTTTTCTGAAGTGAGAAAATGAGGAATGGCTCTAAAAATAGCACAGAGTGGAGCTCACACATGTGAATGGCACAAGTGATGGTGTGTGTGAGAGAGAGAGAGGATGGAAAGAAGGAAAGAAAGAAGAAAAGAAGGAAGGGAGAAAGAGGGAGGGAAACAGAAAGAAGACTGGCTGTGAAGACAGTGTGTTTGCTGGGGTGAAATTGGTGGCAAACCAGCTGGCCTAGAGGCATAAAAGAAAGAAAGTGATTTTAGATGCTTGGAAGTCCTGGGCCTGATATGGATACAGTTACATTAGAGGAAATTTTTATGCCTTGGATTTTAAATATCGTTTGTAAAAGTGAAAAACATAACACATTCTCACCTCAGTATTACGATTGATGCTTGATGTCTTACTCTAAAGTTAAGAATGAAAGTTTCTGATTTCAAATCTAAAGGCTAGGTTCATGGTAACTACTATTTACACAGGAATTGAGGGTTGAGATAGGAGATAGCCCTGTGGAAGCGAGAGAGCAATTATTCTAAGGTTTGTCAGGATACTGCCATCTCAGGAGGTTATGAGGCTGCCTGGTCAGAAGAGCTTGAGAAGAATGGTATCTGAGACTGTTAAAGTTTGAGATATTATGAAAATTGAATAAACCTAGAGCAGATTAGTCAGACATGATTGAGCGACTTCACTTTCACTTTTCACTTTCATGCATTAGAGAAGAAAATGGCAACCCACTCCAGTGATCTTGCCTGGAGAATCTCAGGGACGGGGGAGCCTCTTGCCTGCAGAATCTCAGGGACGGGGGAGCCTCTGGTGGGCTGCCATCTATGGGGTCGCACAGAGTTGGACACGACTGAAGTGACTTAGCAGCAGCAGCAGAGCAGATTAAGTGTTAAAGAGGAGATTCATTCTTAATTGTATTCTAGCCTGATCCAAAATAGTTATATTTGCCAGAAATTAATTTAAACCAAAGACTTCCTTGGAAACTACCTCATAACAAATTCAATTTAACTTTTTTTTTTCATTTTTTTTTCAATTTAACTTTAAATTGATATACAAACATAAAGCCTTAGCCTCTTAGATTATGTGAGTCCTTGTTTACCTTCTCCAAGATATCAAAAGTACAGCTTGATATAATCAATTCAGCAAAACACTTATTTTTTTTTTTAAGTTTAAAAACTCTTCCCTANTTTTTCTTTTTTTTTTTCAATTTAACTTTAAATTGATATACAAACATAAAGCCTTAGCCTCTTAGATTATGTGAGTCCTTGTTTACCTTCTCCAAGATATCAAAAGTATAGCTTGATATAATCAATTCAGCAAAACACTTATTTTTTTTTTTTAAGTTTAAAAACTCTTCCCTAAGTGAAACTGACCATTACTTAAATCGAAGCATCCACCTGTATTTGCCCTAAGGAACCCAGAGATGCAACACCAACCAAAGTCAGTTGAGGTGAGTATCACAAATAACAGTCTATTCCCTTCCTCATTTCCCAAGCCCAGTGGCATTAACAGAGAAAAAGGAACAAAGAAAGAAAGGGGGAAAGAAAGGAAGAAAGAAAAAATTGCAACTAAATGACAGATGCCAACTTACCAAATAAAACTTGAGTATTCTCCAAGAGGACAAATACAAGTCCTTTGAAAACGATTAATCAAAAAAAAAAAAAAAAAAAAGTAGAAGGGAACCTGCAGTAAACTCCTAAGAATGTTGATTTTCCCCTGATGCTCTTAAGGTTAAGTTGATGTGACAGAGAGCGGTCCACAGTTATTTCAAACTTCACAGCACTGGAGCTAAAGGCCAATTTAATTAGCACTTTTATCTGGCCACTTGGACTCTTATTACTCTAGAACAAGGTTTTTAAATAGCAATGGATTCTTCTATAAGTTTAAAATTGAGTATTTTTATTCTTTCTGTATATCAGTTTTTTTATAACTCTTTAGTTTTCTAAATGTAACCTCTATTTCCTACACTCCTTTTTTTTTTTTTCAAGATAAAGGGTTGTTTCTTTTCATAGAAAATAATAAACAGGGGAATATAAACTATATGAAAACAAAATTTACCCTAGAATCACTATAGGCATGTTTTAGGTGAATTTCAAAAATTGCCTTAATACAGAAACAGAGTCAACTTTGTCTATACCATAGGCCACAGTCTCTAACAGAGGCCCTTTGTGATGTTATTTCAGGTGAGTCTGGGAAGGAATTGTTCAGTTCTTTCCCAGGTACCATATATACAATTCCATCATTAGCTATCCTTAATCAGCACAAAGACATTGCTTCTCAACATTCTTCTCGAATCAGCTTCTGTCAGTTCTCTCTACAGTAGCCTCTCTCTGATCTTACTCTTTCTTCAGCCCACTGTTAGTCGACGCGTAGCTAGAATGTCATTCTTCTGAGCTCAGTTATTTTGGCAGCTTTACTTTCACATAAAAGGGTTTGCTTTGGGGTGGGAACACTTATAGATTACAGAATGGAGTTACCTGTGTTTGTGCTTAAAAGAGGTGATCATATTGATATATATGAAATCTCCAATGAACTGCATATAGAAGTCAAGGGACTACGGATAAGGTACTAATTGCCAGCCATGTGCTTCCTCTTGTCCCCTCAGTGGTCAATCTTACAAGGACAAATTGAGGGCAGTGAGATGCTGCTTCTAAAAATATTCTCACTCATGTGTTAAACAATCATGCTTGAGTGCATAGTATCTGCTAGACAGACACAAAATATAAAAGCAGCAAACTCTGTACCACATTGTTTTGGTCTTTTTTAGTAAGGATATGTTTTAATATTTTGGCCTTTTAACTTTCAGTTTGCACATTTTATAAGAATTCACTTACTGCAAAATGCCCCCAGTGTTGATAATGCCAGCTACTGCTTGCAAAATTCCTTTTTCCTTTGCACTAAAGAACAACAGCATGGAAGGTTATCAACTCTAAACCGTTTCATGGTTAGTAAGGTTAAGAAAGCAATATAATTTTAATAGATTTTAAATGTTTATATAGTGGAAGGATTTTTTTTTAAGCTATTCATAGTATGTCTAGCTACATGGCATTTTACAAGTATCTAGGGGTTGAATCTGTAATTTTAAAAAAAACTGAGATTTTTGCTTTTTCATTAATAGTGAGCATCCAAATTACATCAAAAATATATACACATCCACAAAGATTACACCATTTAGATTAGTTTTCCTCCCTGAATTCTATTCAGATATTTTAAAACACTCACACATACAGCCACAATGTCTTAATTTGGTGTCTTTTACTGAAATTAAATTGCTGTTGGATCCAGTTCTAATTTTCATATTTGTTTAAATATGTACATTATGGACATAAATGAAAAACACTGAAATGAAAACAGAGGCAATTCAGAATTTGCCATCACAAGGGAGTCTGTCCATCACTTGTGTTTGGCAGAGACTCAAGTAGCTGGGAGAGTAGGAAAGTTTAATAGCTTTTTTATTAAAGAAAGACTTCAGGTGTACCTGATTGGAGGTTGCTGGCTGGGAAGGTTGGAAGAAGATTAAACTAGAAGCAGGGCTTCTTGTGTGATAAGTTTGGGGAACAAACTTGTCTTTCTCTACCTGGTCTTGAGCTGGAAGCAGGAAGCCATGTAGGAAAGCGGAGAGTCATAGTCTAAGTTCTGTCTATCTGGGGCTGGATTAGAGGTTGTGATTTGGCTTCCAAAGCTGGTTGCTGCAGTATGGGGGCCAAAGAGAGTGCTATTTTTATATATGACCTCACCATTGTTTAATTGTATGTTCAGAATCTCAGGGTTATATCTAAAATAAAACAATCTTTTGGTGATTAGGTACCACAAAAATATAACTCAACATTGATCATTGTTAGAGAAATTCAAACCAAAACTACAATGAAAATCAAAACTACTACCTCACACCAGTCAGAATGGCCATCATCAAAAAATGTACAAACAATAAACACTGGAAGGAATACAGAGCATTTGCACTTTTGGTGGGAATGTAAATTAATGCAACCACTATGGAGAACAGTAAGGAGAGTTGTTAAAAACTAGGAATAAAACTATTTTTTTCTTGCAAAATTAATTGTAATTATCATAGCAATCCCATTACTGGGCATATACCCTGATAAAATCATAATTCAAAAAAGAGCCATGTAACCCAATGTTTTTTGTAGCACTATTTATAATAGCCAGGACATGGAAGCAACCAAGATGTTCAATGACAGATGAATGGATAAAGAGGCTGTGATACATGTATACAATGGAATATTACTCAGCCATAAAAGGAACAAATTTGAGTCAGTTGCAGTGAGATGGATGAATCTAGAAGCTGTTATACAGAGTGAAGTAAGTCAGAAAGAGAAAAACACTTATCATACATAAATGCATATATATGGAATCTAAAAAATGATATTGGTAAACCTATTTGCAGAGTAGGAATAGAGACGTAGATGTAAAGAACAGGCTTGAGGGTACATGGCAGGGAAGAAGAGGGTGGGACGAATTGAGAAAGGAGCATTGACTTCTATACACACCGTGGACTGTAGCCTTCTAGGCTCTTTGCCCATAGGATTTTTCAGGCAAGAATACTGGAGTGGGTTGTCATTTCCTTCTCCAGGGGATCTTCTGACACAGGGATTGAATCCATATCTCTTAAATGTCCTGAATGCAAGCAGGTTCTTTACCACTAGTGCTACCTGGGAAGCTATATATACACTTCCGTGTGTGTGTGTGTGTATATGTATATATATATATAT
>SJYA01000118.1:247441-287599 GCA_006410615.1 Neotragus moschatus
TTTTTTTTTTTTCAAGATAAAGGGTTGTTTCTTTTCATAGAAAATAATAAACAGGGGAATATAAACTATATGAAAACAAAATTTACCCTAGAATCACTATAGGCATGTTTTAGGTGAATTTCAAAAATTGCCTTAATACAGAAACAGAGTCAACTTTGTCTATACCATAGGCCACAGTCTCTAACAGAGGCCCTTTGTGATGTTATTTCAGGTGAGTCTGGGAAGGAATTGTTCAGTTCTTTCCCAGGTACCATATATACAATTCCATCATTAGCTATCCTTAATCAGCACAAAGACATTGCTTCTCAACATTCTTCTCGAATCAGCTTCTGTCAGTTCTCTCTACAGTAGCCTCTCTCTGATCTTACTCTTTCTTCAGCCCACTGTTAGTCGACGCGTAGCTAGAATGTCATTCTTCTGAGCTCAGTTATTTTGGCAGCTTTACTTTCACATAAAAGGGTTTGCTTTGGGGTGGGAACACTTATAGATTACAGAATGGAGTTACCTGTGTTTGTGCTTAAAAGAGGTGATCATATTGATATATATGAAATCTCCAGTGAACTGCATATAGAAGTCAAGGGACTACGGATAAGGTACTAATTGCCAGCCATGTGCTTCCTCTTGTCCCCTCAGTGGTCAATCTTACAAGGACAAATTGAGGGCAGTGAGATGCTGCTTCTAAAAATATTCTCACTCATGTGTTAAACAATCATGCTTGAGTGCATAGTATCTGCTAGACAGACACAAAATATAAAAGCAGCAAACTCTGTACCACATTGTTTTGGTCTTTTTTAGTAAGGATATGTTTTAATATTTTGGCCTTTTAACTTTCAGTTTGCACATTTTATAAGAATTCACTTACTGCAAAATGCCCCCAGTGTTGATAATGCCAGCTACTGCTTGCAAAATTCCTTTTTCCTTTGCACTAAAGAACAACAGCATGGAAGGTTATCAACTCTAAACCGTTTCATGGTTAGTAAGGTTAAGAAAGCAATATAATTTTAATAGATTTTAAATGTTTATATAGTGGAAGGATTTTTTTTTAAGCTATTCATAGTATGTCTAGCTACGTGGCCTTTTACAAGTATCTAGGGGTTGAATCTGTAATTAAAAAAAAAACTGAAATTTTTGCTTTTTCATTAATAGTGAGCATCCAAATTACATCAAAAATATATACACATCCACAAAGATTACACCATTTAGATTAATTTTCTTCCCTGAATTCTATTCAGATATTTTGAAACACTCACACATACAGCCACAATGTCTTAATTTGGTGTCTTTTACTGAAATTAAATTGCTGTTGGATCCAGTTCTAATTTTCATATTTGTTTAAATATGTACATTGTGGACATAAATGAAAAACACTGAAATGAAAACAGAGGCAATTCAGAATTTGCCATCACAAGGGAGTCTGTCCATCACTTGTGTTTGGCAGAGACTCAAGTAGCTGGGAGAGTAGGAAAGTTTAATAGCTTTTTTTTTTTTAAAGAAAGACTTCAGGTGTACCTGATTGGAGGTTGCTGGCTGGGAAGGTTGGAAGAAGGTTAAACTAGAAGCAGGGCTTCTTGTGTGATAAGTTTGGGGAACAAACTTGTCTTTCTCTACCTGGTCCTGAGCTGGAAGCAGGAAGCCATGTAGGAAAGCGGAGAGTCATAGGCTAAGTTCTGTCTATCTGGGGCTGGATTAGAGGTTGTGATTTGGCTTCCAAAGCTGGTTGCTGCAGTATGGGGGCCAAAGAGAGTGCTATTTTTATATATGACCTCACCATTGTTTAATTGTATGTTCAGAATCTCAGGGTTATATCTAAAATAAAACAATCTTTTGGTNTCCAAAGAAATCCTAGGGCCGATCTCCTTCAGAATGGACTGGTCGGATCTCCTTGCAGTCCAAGGGACTCTCAAGAGTCTTCTCCAACACCACAATTCAAAAGCATCAATTCTTTGGTGCTAAGCTTTCCTCACAGTCCAACTCTCACATCCATGCATGACCACAGGAAAACCATAGCCTTGACTAGACAGACCTTTGTTGGCAAAGTAATGTCTCTGCTTTTCAATATGCTATCTAGGTTGGCCATAACTTTTCTTCCAAGGAGTAAGCATCTTTTAATTTCACGGCTGCAATCACCATCTGCAGTGATTTTGGAGCCCAACAAAATAAAGTCTGACACTGTTTCCATTGTTCCCATCTATTTCCCATGAAGAGATGGGACCAGATGCCATGATCTTTATTTTCTGAATGTTGAGCTTTAAGCCAGCTTTTTCACTCTCCTCTTTCACTTTCATCAAGAGGCTTTTTAGTTCCTCTTCACTTTCTGCCATAAGGGTGGTGTCATCTGCATATCTGTTGTTGCTTAATACGAAACTCAAAAGAGGAAGTGGGGGTTCCAAAGAAAATCCCAGATGATAACATAGTCTATCTGAATAGAAGTGACTGTAAGCTCCCCCAAAAAATGTTTAAAGAGATAAATAACTTTTCAAGTTGAATGTTACTTGAAACATTTTGAAACTAGTTCCAGAGGTGAGATGGTTGTTAGAAAAATAAGAAAAGGGTAGATTTGGATGCAAATTTAAAATCCAAGAGTGTCTGACGCAGATACAAGTTATATTTTGGGAAAACCACCTAAGAAGAGGTGTAAAGTTCTAGATTTGTTCAACTCCAAACAAATGTTGGAGAAAAGATTCTGCCACATGGCTGAGCAACAGAGTTGTTTGAGTACACAGAAACCTAGTAAGATGGTAGACTCCCCATCTCTTTACCAAGCCAAATGGTCACCTTGAGGTGGGACTCTAAGTCCTGATCCTTTTGATGGCATGTAACCTTACATTTGGGCTTTCCAGATGGCACTAGGTGTAAAGAACCCACCCACCAATAGAGAAGACATAAGAGATGCAGTTTTGATTCCTGGGTTGGGACTATCTTCTGGAGAAGGGCATGGCAACCCAGTCCAGTATTCTTGCCTGGAGAATCCCATGGACAGAAGAGCCTGGCAGGTTATAGTCCACAAAGTTGCAAAGAGTTGGACATAACTCAAAGAAATTAACATGCACACAACCTTATATTTTAGTTTTGGTTTGCAGTCCTTTAAGCTAAGACATTAAGTTTATTTTAAATAATTTTTCCTCTTTGGAACAAAGCTTCTGTTATGGCTAAGGCTTCATGTCCAGGGTGTTTCACATCATCCTAACAGACAGTAAGAATCAATCTGTATGAGAATGTTCTCTCAACAATGGTTCTTAGTTGACCAGTTAAGAAGTGGTAAGAAGTGGAGCATAGAACCGATAGATTACTACAGAGAAATAGGTACTTAAAGGCAGATCCAGCATCTGTGAACAACAGGTTGGCAGGGAGAGCATAATCTGGGCTTCCTAGGTGGCTCAGTATTCTTGTCTGAAGAATCCCATGGTTGGAAGAGCCTGGTGGGTTACAGTCCACATGGTTGCAAAGAGTTGGACATGACTGAAGTGACTTTGCACACACACATGCACAGAGGATAATCTAAAGTATACTATTAATATTAGGAAGAGACTCAGGCAAGCTTTGTTTCTCTTCAAAGACTTTCAGCAACGGTTAGATGAGGATGATTTAGGTGCACAAAAGAAACCAAAGCAGCATCTGTAAGAAGTAAATATCAGACAGGTGAGAAATGGTTATCATTAAATAAGGAAGTCTACAGCAATTAATTATTAGGGTAAATGGGACTGGGGTCAAAGTGAAAGAACTGCAGCATCCTGAAGAGATACCAGTAGTCACATAGAGTCCCCAGCTGAAAAGAAGCAAGATTCTAAGTATCTAAATAGATCCAAGGCTCATGCTCATATGATGTTACAAATTCAGTCAGGCCTTTAGTCTTTGTTCTACTATGATCCGAGGAACTCTACAATGCAGCACCATGTCTGTACGTTATCTGCTGTCCTAAACTGATTACTTCATTTTCCTTATTCATTTACCACACTGACTGTCTTGCAACCTCCTGCTTTCAACACAAAGTGCAGTTTCTCTTGCCCACAAGTTCTTGAATTTGCGAACTCAGTGCTGATTTCCTGATTGTCTTAGCTTATTGGTTGACCACCTTGGATTTGGCAGCCTTTTCTTTACACGTTTCCTGACTCATACTCTGGATCTCATCTGTTCTACATTGTGGTATCAAGTCTTGGATCCCAACACATCACTGCTGCTCCTTAGGGAACCTTACTCCACTTGCTGTTACAGAGTACAAATAATCATGATTTTCCTCCACTCAGCTTCTGCCCCCTAACAAACAAGAACATACATAGTGAATAAGACAGAGAACAGTCTGTCAGACTCAGAAGACAAGCTTCAGCATAAATGAGTTAGTTATGGTAGCATATAAGCAAATTTTGTTGACTCATGTCTCCATTTGCTTAACTTTAGGATTCTTGACTTTGTATTGCCTGTCCTCTGTATGTATTGATATTTCTGGAAGGCTCTGTAAGGACGACTTCAGTTCAGTTCAGTCGCTCAGTCGTGTCCAACTCTTTGAGACCCCATGAATCGCAGCAAGATGACTTGTAGGTACTCTGTTCCCCATGTATCCACACGTAGACATCAGGAACTAAAATGCCTCCCAGACAGTCCAGGAGCCATGTCTGCTGAGCTGGGCATGGTGGGACATCCACTGTTCTCTACTCTCCTGTTATAGGGGGCAGCCACCTGCTTTGCTCGGTTATACATTTTTATGGTGAATATCACAGATATCTCACTTCAGCTTCCAAGTATTCAAGTCAGAGTTTGAGAGGTAAAAGAGGCAACCAGAGTTTACAGCAGAAACGGAGAAAGTGCATTTCTTCCCATAGGGTTACAGTATTTTCAACAGATTCCAAAGCAGGCATTTCTGTGTTCTAAGATGTAGCAGCAGAGTTTTTTGCTTGGCTTTTTTATTTTTCCTCTTAGCCTGCTCTTTTCTAGGACTTAAAGTGCTGGCTTGAGGACAATTTCAGTTGAACGACAATGCACTGTGTCCAGACTGCCTGTTCGCCTCAGGACAACAAGAATCAGTTATAAAAACTCAATGTGCTGACTCCATTCCATAGCATGTGCTCAGCCATGCAGTTCCACACATTTGCCACTCATGTTCCATCTCTGAACAGGTGATTTGAGGAAGCAAGAACGCTGTTCTTGGAATTTGGTTTATCTTATGTTAGTCAAGGAAGGCTGACATCGATAGACCAATAATTAAAGAATAGATGGTTATTTCTTAAGTACACTGCTGTACTACAGAGGTTCTCAGGCCTAGCTCTGTACCAGAATCACAATTTTACAATTAAAGATGAGACTCAAGGACTTTATACAACTAGTGCAAAGTCAAATAGCAAGTGAATTATGGTCTGACGTGGGATTGAAACTGTGGTTTATTTAAGTCCAAAGTCTATTTTCATTTTGCAGTGCTACACTGCCTCCCTGTAACCTATTTTTTTTCCTACTAAAGAATTAATTGATTTTAGATCTAAGAAAAATATAGAAGCAATCTTAAACTTGACTTCTCAGAATTTTCCTCTATGTAAAAATTGCATCATTTGAAATGTTTCTTGGGAAGTATAACATCTGAATATCATCAGGTCATGTGAATGTCATATATTATGTATTTATGAATGTGAATTATGAAAATTAAAAAATGACCATGAAAATATAGTCATGATTTTGATGATTTATCATGGAAATAGCTTCTAGAATGAGGGAAAGTGGCTTAGAATATAAAGTTGCATACATAATACAGTTTGATCTAGTACTGCTGATTAAGTTAATTCCTTCTGATGGGCTGAGAAAAAATGCAAGCAGACAGACAGCTTTGTGACACAGAGCACATCATGAGTTTAACTGAATTTTTCACCCGATTTGAGCTGCATAAATTACCTGATCGCTCAGTTTTCCCTTTGAAATTCTCCCAATGGGGATTCCACAAACTCCCAGTTAACCTTAACAAGAGAGCCAAGCTACTCAAATTGCTTGGGTAATGCACGTTTCAAATGTAGTTCATTGTTTTGCTCCATTAGAGCTTGGGGACCAGACAGCTACTCCATACCTTGTTCTTTAGCAACAAAACCCAAGTATTATTCTAGGTAACAAGTTTCTTAGCCAAGAAGCTACATTTCCTAGTCTTCCATGGAACTAGAGATGACTAATGAGAAAAAATAGGTTGGTAGGTAAAATTAGGGGAAAGCTCTTATAGAAGCAGAGAGAGCTGGCACACACCCTCTCCCTTATTCCTGCCGCTTCTCTGAAATGCAGGTTATGATGAGAGAATTCACTCAATCAGCCATTTTTGGAGAGTTCACCCCATCACCTCCACATCTGGAGGTGATACTAAAGGTGGAAGACTTACGCAAAGAATGATGAAATGGAAAGAGAGAAAAGGTGATTGAATCACTACATAGCAGTTAAATAGCTCTGGACTATATTTCTAGTTTTCCTGTATGAGAGAGAAATAAACCTCTCTCACGTTGAAGCCACAGTTATTTCTGTTGTCACCTGCAGCCAAACGCAATTCCAAGCTTATATTATACATAATCTTTTCTGGCCTAGGGCTACCTAGTGCTCAAGGAACAAAAAGGTCATCAAAGCAGTGTTGTAATGATATGTCTAGGATGTTGACCTCTTTATCCTTAAGCTTTCGTTATTTGTCTCTTTTTTATTACCTGAAGGTTGTGTTGTTATTTGCGAAATGAAAGTACATTGTTTGAATAGGGAAAACAGAGTTTAAAGTGATATTGGCGGTCAGCATGGTTTAATGAAAATAGGCTTGGGATTTAGAATCAGTGAATTCTGAATTCGTATTCCACTTCTGACAATTCTCAGCTGTGTGTCTCCTGTACAAATTATTTGGTTTTTCTAGGGGTAAAATAGGAATAATAAGAGCTACCACATAGGGTAGATATTTAACAAAAGACTATAAAGTATCACGATACTCAATAGCATGTATTGTTTTTATTGTTTAATTCCTATAACAAATCCTATCCAAAGCTTAGGAAGAGATTGTTAAGGTCACAGTAAAATTCTCTATCATTATTAATTTGAGTGAACCACTATTTCTACCAGTCCTGAGCTCTATCACCTATATTTTATATGTGCTTGGTTTTCCCTATAGATTCTAATTTTTTTCCATCTTAGCTCACTACCAGAAGCTGCTCTAGACTAGTCAAAAAATATTTGAGATTGCTGCTCTAACGGTATCTATTCTCAGAAATAGAAAACATACAAAGTTGAGAGGAGGCATGGATTTCATCAATTGGAATTCAGTTATTTCTTTGGCACTGAAGCTCTGTGTACTATAAGGCCTGAACAAAGAAAGGCCATTTTGACTACTTCTATGAATAGGCTTTCATTATTATAGTTATACGTTATGTCTTATTCCATTCTAATTCATTTTAGCTGCACATTTTGCATTAATGTACAGAGATTGCTTCTATGCACACTCTTGTAGACACTGAATCCTTTATCATCAGTATCACAGTGTTTTTCATGTACATTTTAAGATTGCTTTTGGTATTGTATTAGAAAATGAGCAAATCCAATTTTATTTTTGTTATTCGTGTCAGATTAAATTCAAACTGCATTGTAAGCTACTAAATTTCTCCTGATCTTCTTATTTAGTAATATGTTAAAATAACTCAGTAAGCCATTTCTAATTAGTGTCATTACAATTTTAGCATGACTTCAGCATTTGGAAACATAATTAAATAACTAATTTCACATATATTACTACATATTAATCATTGACATGAGGTATTTTAAAAACAACATTCAAGTCAGTCTTTGAAATTAGGGATTACTCAAAAAAGTTATAAATGGTAGTTAGTACCATTAATGTCTGACTATAAAACAAGTGTAAGATATACAAAATGATTATACTTGAGTAACAGTATATAAACATAAGGAATTAAAAAAAAATACTAATATTAAATAATAGTGCACTGATGCATATTATCAAAATCTAGTCCCAAGGTATACTGCAAAGGTGATAAATTCACAGTATATCTCACATTTATGTCCTATCACTGATGACAATCACATTAAATGATTTAAGCAAAAATATGGACAATTATATAAATGGAAATAAATCTAGAATAGTGAATAAGTGATAATACTTCATATAAATAACAAATATTTACTCATATTCATATGTATAAAAGATACCATACTTATTTCAACTAATACACATTGAAATTATTCTATATTCAAGTATTAAATCAGGTCTTGGGGGTTTTAATATTACCAATATATAGTTCCTGCCTCCAGAGTGTTTGCTGTCTAATAAGGGATAATTCTAATGCAATATAGTAAATTATTCACCTATATATACACACACACACACAAATGCACATAAGTATACAAATAGACACATATTCATACACAATATTGTGTGCAAAGATATAAAGTGTTCTTAATTCAGCTGCAAACTTTATAGAAGGCTTTCTAAAGATATAACACTTAAACAAATTTAGACTGATATTCTCAACACCACACTGATTTGCCTTTTGCATTCTGTTGGCTCTTTAAATTTGATAAAATACTCTCTATGAGGACAAAACCAAGAGTCTTCAAGGAAAAAGGAGCAATGTGAGTATACGCTTTCTTCCTGTCCTCTGCCAATCCTATTCCCAGTCACCATCAACTGAAAGTTGAAGGAAAGGACTAACAGAAAACACCATTAAGAAAGAAACATGAATTAGAAGTAAAAACAAAAGAGATGTCACACATGTGTCACAAAAATTGAAGAATTTTTCTAGGTAGGTTAAATGCATATGGAACTAAATAATATTAAAATGCTAAGAAAAATGATATAACTATTTGAAAATTGTTGCTGCTTGCTTTGTTAACTAAAGGGTGCTGACAAAAGAAAAAATAACTCTAAATATAGAGCTTTGTAGTTTTTCTATATAGATATTAAACATATTTTGTTAGATTTACATCTAAGTGTTTCATTTTGGGGAACTTAATGTAAATCTTATCATGGTTTTAATTTCAAATTCCGATTGGTTATTACTAATATAAAAGAATGCGATCAACTTTTGTATATTAACCCTGTGTCCCGCAATCTTGCCATAATTTCTCATTAGTTGTAGGAGTGCTTTAGTCAATTCTCTCAGATTTTGTACATGTTAAACCATGTCACCTGTGAGCAAAGACAGTTATATGTCTTCTTTTTCAACCTGTATGTATGTTATCTCTTTTATTTTACTGCGTTAGCTAGTACGTCTAGTGTGATGTTAAAATGGAGTGGTGAGAGGGAAGATCCTTGCCTTTTACCTGATCTCAGCAGGAAAGCTCATTGCTGCTGCTAAGTCACTTCAGTCGTGTCGACTCTGTGCGACTCCCATAGACGGCAGCCCACCAGGCTACCCTGGCCCTGGGATTCTCCAGGCAAGAACATTGGAGTGGGTTGCCATTTCCTTCTCCAATGCATTAAAGTGAAAAGTGAAAGTGAAGTCGCTCAGTCTTGCCCGACTGACTCTTAGCGACCTCATGGACTGCAGCCTACCAGGCTCCTTCGTCCAAGGGATTTTCCAGGCAAGAGTACTGGAGTGAGTTGCCATTGCCTTTTCCAGGAAAGCTCATTATTAAGCATCATATTAGTGGTGTCTTTTTTATCAAGTTGAGGGAGTTTCCTTCTATTCCTGGTTTACTTACAGTTTATATCACGAATGGGTGCTGGATTCTGCAGATGCTTTTTCTACAGCTGTTGATCAGTTCAGTTCAGTTCAGTCACTCAGTCTTGTCCAACTCTGTGACCTCATGAACTGTGGCATGCCAGGTCTCCCTGTCCATCACCAACTCTTGGAGTTTACCCAACTCATATCCATCAAGTCGGTGATGCCACTGAGCCATCTCATCCACTGTCGTCCCCTTGCCCTCCTGCCCTCAATCTCTCCCAGCATCAGGGTCTTTTCCAGTGAGTAAGCTCTTCGCATCAGGTGGCCAAAGTATTGGAGTTTCAGTTTCAACATCAGTCCTTCCAATGAACACCCAGGACTGATCTCCTTTAGGATGGACTGGATGGGTCTCCTTGCAGTCCAAGGGACTTTCAAGAGTCTTCTCCAACACCACAGTTCAAAAGCATCCATTCTTCGGTGCTCATCTTTCTTTATAGTCCGACTCTCACATCCATACATGACTACTAGAAAAACCAAAGTGTTGACTAGGTGGACCTTTGTTGGCAAAGTAATGTCTCTGCCTTTTAATATGCTATCTAGGTTGGTCATAAATTTCCTTCCAAGGAGGAAGCGTCTTTTAATTTCATGGCTGCAATCACCATCCACAGTGATTCTGAACCCAGAAAGACAAAGTCAGCCACTGTTTCCACTGTTTCCCCATCTATCTGCCATGAAGTGATGGGACCGGATGCCATGATACTAGTTTTTTGAATGTTGAGCTTTAAGCCAACTTTTTCACTCTCCCCTTTCACTTTCATCAAGGTATGTTCATGTAATTTTTGTGAAGCCTATCTGTGTATTGGATTGTATTGATTGATTTTTGAATGGTTGTTGAACTAGACTTGCATACCTGGAATAAAAACTCCTTGGTCATGGAATATAATTTTTTTCTATATGGCTGGATTTAAATTGCTAATAGTTTGCTGATAAATTTTGCATTTGTATTCAATGAAAGTTATTAGTCTATAGTTTTGTTTTCTTACGATGTCTTTGGTTTGGGTAATAAGGTAAATGAAAAGAAATTGAAGTCACTCAGTCGTGTCCAAAACTTTGTGACCCCATGGACTATAGCATACCAGGCTCCTCCATCCATGGGACTTTCCAGGCAAGGGTACTGGAGTGTGTTGCTGTTTCCTTCTCCAGAGGATCTTCCTGACCCAGGGATCAAACCCAGGTCTCCCATATTGCAGGCAGACACTTTACCATCTGAGCCACCAGGGAAGCCTCAATAAGGTAAGGCTAGCTTTATAAGATAGTTACGAAGTATTCTTACTGTTCCTATCCTCTGAAAGATATTTTAGAGAAGTGATGTAATTTCTTCCTTAAATGTTTGATAGAATTCAGGGGAGAACCTACCTGGGAATGTGCTTTCTGTTTTGGAGGGTTAATAACTACTGATTCACTTTCTTAAAAGAGATATAGGCTTATTCAAATTCCCATTTCTCATGTGAGTTCTGACAAGGTGTGTTCCTCAAAGAATTGATCAATTCATTTGAGAGTTGTTATATAATATTCCTTAATTATCCTTCAATGCCTTATATCCTTCTGTCTTATGCATTCACAAAAAGTTGTAGACATTTTTAGTGAATTCAAACTTTTTATTTGTTGTTAGGACAGAATGATGACTTCCATGATGGTTATATGTGGAACCAGGGATCAGAAGTCCTACCAATCAGTCCTTAAAGTTTTAAATAACTTTCTAGTGTTTCTATTAAATTTTTATGGTTTTGTCTAATTTTTATGTAAAACCAAGCAGTTTTATAACTTGTTTAGTGTTTTCAGGAGAATTTTATCCTTTTTTAAGATTTTTGGTTTGGGAAGTTTATTTAAATTTATCCTTGGAGAATATACTTTAAAAAAATATTTTACCTTTATTCAGTTTTTTAATATGTCAAAATTTCTACCAATTATAAAATTGTATTCAACAGCATAATTTTTGTTTGTAAGAGATAAAATTTTAACATTAATTAATGCTAGCAACACATACAGAAACATAATTAAATGGAAGTTAATGATAAATTTGAGATCTGGAAAATGGGTAGAAATATTAAAATACATATACAATATATGATTGTCTTTTAGTCCAGAAAGTTAATAAAATTCCTTCAGATGATAAAAATTAAATGAAACACTAGTGGCACAAAATAATAAAAATATTATTTTTATATAAACTAATTCTTTCTATTTATTTTCTCTTTCAACTATTTTGATCCAGACAATTTCTTTAAAAACAAATGATGTATTTCCAAACAGCTACAGCAACAAGAGTTTTGGGGAATTTTGGCTTTTCCTGTACTCAAGATTTCTCTAAGATAAAAGGTCCCTTGCTTGACATTACAACCTAACACTGACAGGTCTCAAATTTATGTATTTATGATTATCTTTTTTAAAAAAAAATAAAGCTACATTCTCCACTATGTTGAGTCTTAGCTTCTATAAAGCAAGAATCATGATTATTTTTGTCACTATTGTCTACAATGGAGTTTAACACAATGTTTGACAAGTGGTAGGGCTTAATATATATTTTTAAGTGATTGAGCATTGCACATTGATGACATCTTCCTTCTTATTATATNGTACTGGAGTGAGTTGCCATTGCCTTTTCCAGGAAAGCTCATTATTAAGCATCATATTAGTGGTGTCTTTTTTATCAAGTTGAGGGAGTTTCCTTCTATTCCTGGTTTACTTACAGTTTATATCACGAATGGGTGCTGGATTCTGCAGATGCTTTTTCTACAGCTGTTGATCAGTTCAGTTCAGTTCAGTCACTCAGTCTTGTCCAACTCTGTGACCTCATGAACTGTGGCATGCCAGGTCTCCCTGTCCATCACCAACTCTTGGAGTTTACCCAACTCATATCCATCAAGTCGGTGATGCCACTGAGCCATCTCATCCACTGTCGTCCCCTTGCCCTCCTGCCCTCAATCTCTCCCAGCATCAGGGTCTTTTCCAGTGAGTAAGCTCTTCGCATCAGGTGGCCAAAGTATTGGAGTTTCAGTTTCAACATCAGTCCTTCCAATGAACACCCAGGACTGATCTCCTTTAGGATGGACTGGATGGGTCTCCTTGCAGTCCAAGGGACTTTCAAGAGTCTTCTCCAACACCACAGTTCAAAAGCATCCATTCTTCGGTGCTCATCTTTCTTTATAGTCCGACTCTCACATCCATACATGACTACTAGAAAAACCAAAGTGTTGACTAGGTGGACCTTTGTTGGCAAAGTAATGTCTCTGCCTTTTAATATGCTATCTAGGTTGGTCATAAATTTCCTTCCAAGGAGGAAGCGTCTTTTAATTTCATGGCTGCAATCACCATCCACAGTGATTCTGAACCCAGAAAGACAAAGTCAGCCACTGTTTCCACTGTTTCCCCATCTATCTGCCATGAAGTGATGGGACCGGATGCCATGATACTAGTTTTTTGAATGTTGAGCTTTAAGCCAACTTTTTCACTCTCCCCTTTCACTTTCATCAAGGTATGTTCATGTAATTTTTGTGAAGCCTATCTGTGTATTGGATTGTATTGATTGATTTTTGAATGGTTGTTGAACTAGACTTGCATACCTGGAATAAAAACTCCTTGGTCATGGAATATAATTTTTTTCTATATGGCTGGATTTAAATTGCTAATAGTTTGCTGATAAATTTTGCATTTGTATTCAATGAAAGTTATTAGTCTATAGTTTTGTTTTCTTACGATGTCTTTGGTTTGGGTAATAAGGTAAATGAAAAGAAATTGAAGTCACTCAGTCGTGTCCAAAACTTTGTGACCCCATGGACTGTAGCATACCAGGCTCCTCCATCCATGGGACTTTCCAGGCAAGGGTACTGGAGTGTGTTGCTGTTTCCTTCTCCAGAGGATCTTCCTGACCCAGGGATCAAACCCAGGTCTCCCATATTGCAGGCAGACACTTTACCATCTGAGCCACCAGGGAAGCCTCAATAAGGTAAGGCTAGCTTTATAAGATAGTTACGAAGTATTCTTACTGTTCCTATCCTCTGAAAGATATTTTAGAGAAGTGATGTAATTTCTTCCTTAAATGTTTGATAGAATTCAGGGGAGAACCTACCTGGGAATGTGCTTTCTGTTTTGGAGGGTTAATAACTACTGATTCACTTTCTTAAAAGAGATATAGGCTTATTCAAATTCCCATTTCTCATGTGAGTTCTGACAAGGTGTGTTCCTCAAAGAATTGATCAATTCATTTGAGAGTTGTTATATAATATTCCTTAATTATCCTTCAATGCCTTATATCCTTCTGTCTTATGCATTCACAAAAAGTTGTAGACATTTTTAGTGAATTCAAACTTTTTATTTGTTGTTAGGACAGAATGATGACTTCCATGATGGTTATATGTGGAACCAGGGATCAGAAGTCCTACCAATCAGTCCTTAAAGTTTTAAATAACTTTCTAGTGTTTCTATTAAATTTTTATGGTTTTGTCTAATTTTTATGTAAAACCAAGCAGTTTTATAACTTGTTTAGTGTTTTCAGGAGAATTTTATCCTTTTTTAAGATTTTTGGTTTGGGAAGTTTATTTAAATTTATCCTTGGAGAATATACTTTAAAAAAATATTTTACCTTTATTCAGTTTTTTAATATGTCAAAATTTCTACCAATTATAAAATTGTATTCAACAGCATAATTTTTGTTTGTAAGAGATAAAATTTTAACATTAATTAATGCTAGCAACACATACAGAAACATAATTAAATGGAAGTTAATGATAAATTTGAGATCTGGAAAATGGGTAGAAATATTAAAATACATATACAATATATGATTGTCTTTTAGTCCAGAAAGTTAATAAAATTCCTTCAGATGATAAAAATTAAATGAAACACTAGTGGCACAAAATAATAAAAATATTATTTTTATATAAACTAATTCTTTCTATTTATTTTCTCTTTCAACTACTTTGATCCAGACAATTTCTTTAAAAACAAATGATGTATTTCCAAACAGCTACAGCAACAAGAGTTTTGGGGAATTTTGGCTTTTCCTGTACTCAAGATTTCTCTAAGATAAAAGGTCCCTTGCTTGACATTACAACCTAACACTGACAGGTCTCAAATTTATGTATTTATGATTATCTTTTTTAAAAAAAAATTAAAGCTACATTCTCCACTATGTTGAGTCTTAGCTTCTATAAAGCAAGAATCATGATTATTTTTGTCACTATTGTCTACAATGGAGTTTAACACAATGTTTGACAAGTGGTAGGGCTTAATATATATTTTTAAGTGATTGAGCATTGCACATTGATGACATCTTCCTTCTTATTATATGAGCTTTAAAAAAGGCCCATTCAATTCATATCTGCTTTCTGCAGAATATTGTAGCTTTCAAATTTGAGAGAAGAGAGATACAGAAAGAAATGGTGAAAGGAAATGATCTCAGTAGGATATCTCTCTCCAGTTGATGGAAAGATTTAATAAGGTTTAAAGGAGCTCTACAAAACATCATATAAAGATATCTCTTTTATATTACACAAAAGTGGAAATCCAGAACAACCAGCATGTGTATAAATTTAAATTGTCCTGTAACTAATTATATATTGTTTGTGAAGTTGCTATCAAGAGGGAGATGCAAGCCATCAAAATTATTTGAGGACTTTCTCTCAAATGTGGCATTTTTAAATCAAGTACCATGGTCTACATGGGGAAACTTGATAATAAGGGACAAGTACACACTTTTCTAAGTGTACATATTTTATAAACTTCCACACTTGAAATGTTACTTTGAGTGGAATATCTTCATCTTAGCGCAAAATAGAAATAGAGATAAAGTTAATTGCCTCAAATATTTTGTACCTAAAATTCACCCATGTCAGATAATCATTTGGGGAAATCGTGCATGAAAATAATTCTTGTTCTAGCTTTCTATTTCAATCATTATAGTCTGAAATTAATTTGATTGATTTTGAAATTACTTGCAAATAGACATCTTTAGGGATTGAAATTCAGGATAAGAAAATGTACTTTTCTGTTATGTATGTGTAGATATAATCATTCATTGATACAAAAACAAAGACACTAGTGCCTAACCCTGAAATTCTTCATATTAAAGATTTGCATAAGTATAGTTTGTCATCAGATAATGATGAAAAGGATAGACTGCTTCTGAGGAATAAATTCAAGTTAAGGATCTGTTAGGAAGCAGTTTATCCCTCCAAAATGGACATCAGCATTTTGAAGTCCCACAGAAACTCCAAATTTAACATGTCCAGTGCTAAACTCATTTTTACTCTCTCCATATTTATTCTTATTTACATTACCTGTGTCTCAGAGAATGGAAATATCTATCACCTAGTTTCCCAAACCAGGAATATGGAACAGACATTTTATTATTCCTCTCTCTACACCGGCATACTAAATCTTTTAAAGTCATCCATTTATCCTCCTTTCTTTCTATTGCTCAAGTGTACCTCTTTCTCTCCAGTTCTTCAGACAATACCCATGTTCCAATACTCATCATTCCCCCCCCAATTTTTGTAACACCCTCATAACCTGTAACCCTAATTTCAGTCATAGTCCTTTCTGATTGATTCTTCCACAGTGCCTGAGGACATCTTTTTTATAATTTGAACTGCAAATGATTCTTCCGTTAAAATTATTCACTAACCTCTATGACTTTCAGAATAAAACCAAGCTCTTTCCCATAACACTGTTTTTAGATCACTGGTTTCATCATATATCTTAAGTTACCAAATTCAGATATCACCAGATGATCAATATTGAAATCAGACTGATTATATTATTTTCAGCCAAAGATGGAGAAATCTATACAGTCAGCAAAAACAAGACTGGGAGTTGACTGGGGCTCAGATCATGAACTCCTTATTGACAAATTCAGACTTAAATTGAAGAAAGTATGGAAAACCACTAGACCATTCAGGTAGGACCTCAATCAAATCCCTTATGATTATACAGTGAAAGTGATAAATAATTTAAGGAATTAAATCTGATATATAGAGAGATGCCTGAAGAACTATGAACGGAGGCTTGTGACATTGTACAGCAGACAGGAATCAAGACCATCCCTTAGAAAAAGAAATGCAAACAAGACAAGACAAAATGGTTGTCTGATGAGGCCTTAAAAATAGATGAGAAAAGAAAAGAAACTGAAGGCAAAGGAGAAGAGGAAAGATATACTCATCTAAATGCAGAGTTCTGAGAATAGGAAGGAGAGATAAGAAAGCCTTCCTCAGTGATCAATGCAAAGAAATAGAGGAAATCAATAGAATGAGAAAGACTAGAGATCTCTTCAAGAAAATTACACATACCAAGGGAAATTTTCATCCAAATATGGGCACAATAAAGGACAGAAATTGTATGGACCTATCAGAAACAGAAGATATTAAGAAGAGGTGGCAAGAATACACAGAAGAACTATACAAAAAGATCTTCAAGACCCAGATAACTATGATGGTGTGATCACCAACTTAGAGTCAGACATCCTGGAATGTGAAGTTAAGTGGGACTTAGGAAGCATCACTATGAACAAAGCGAGTGAAGGTGATGGAATTACAGCTAAGCTATTTCAAATCCTAAAAGATGATACTGTGGAAATGCTGCACTCAATATGCCAGCAAATCTGGAAAACTCAGCAGTAGCCACAGGACTAGAAAAGATCAGTTTTCATTCCAATCCCAAAGAAAGGCAATGCCAAAGAATGCTCAAGCTACTACACAATTGCATTCATCTCACATACTAGCAAAGTAATGCACAAAATTCTGCAAGCAAGGCTTCAACAGTACGTGAGCTGTGAACTTTCAGATGTTCAAGCAGGATTTAGAAAAAGCACAGAAACAAGAGATCAAATTGCTAGCATCTGCTGGATCATCGAAAAAGCAAGAAAGTTCCAGAAAATATTTACTTCTGCTTTATTGACTACACCAAATTCTTTTACTATGTGGATCACAACAAACTGTGGGAAATTACTCAAGAGATGGGAATACCAGATCATCTAACCTGCCTCCTGAGAAATCTGTTTGCAGGTAAAGAAGAAACAGTTAGAAACAGACATGGAACAGCAGACTTGTTCCAAATTGGGAAAGGAGTATGTCAAGGCTGTATATTGTTATGCAGCTTATTTAATTTCAGTTCAGAGTACATCATACAAAATGTCAGGCTGGATAAATCACAAGCTGGAATCAAGATTGCTGGGGGAAATATCAATGACCTCAGATACGCAGATGACACCACCCTTATCACAGAAAGTGAAGAACTGAAGAGCCTCTTGATGAAAGTGAAAGAAGAGAGTGAAAATGTTCACTTAAAAGTCATCATTCAAAAAGCTAAGATCATGGCATTCAGTGCCATCACATCATGGCAAATAGGTGGGTAAATAATGGAAACAATGAAAGACTATTTTGGGGGGCTCCAAAATCACTGCAGATGGTGATTGCAGCCATGAAGTTAAAAGACATTTGCTCCTTGGAAGAAAAGCTATGACCAACCTAGACAGCATATTAAATAGCAGAGACATTAATTTTTTGACAAAGGTCCATCTTGTCAAAGTACTTGTTTTTCCAGTAGTCATATATGGATATGAGAGCTGGACTATAAAGAAAGCTGAGTGCTGAAGAATTGACGCTTTTGAACTGTGGTGTTGGAGAAAACTCTTGAGTGTCCCTTGGACAGCAAGGAGATCCAACCAGTTAATCCTAAAGGAAATCTGTCCTGAATATTCATTGGAAGAACTGATGCTGAAGCTGAAACTCCAATACTTTGGCCACCTGATGTGAAGAACCAACTCACTGGAAAAGACTCTGATTCTAGGAAAGATTGAATGCAGGAGGAGAGGGGTACAACAGAGGATGAGACAGTTGGATGGCATCACTGGCTTGATAGACATGAGTTTGAGCAAGTTCTGGAGTTTGGTGATGGCCAGGGATTGCAACTGTGAAATTAAAAGACGCTTACTCCTTGGAAGGAAAGTTATGACCAACCTTGATAGCATAGTCAAAAGCAGAGACATTACTTTGCCAACAAAGGTCTGTCTAGTCAAGGCCATGGTTTTTCCAGTAGCCATGTATGGATGTGAGAGTTGGACTGTGAAGAAGGCTGAGCACCGAAGAATTGATGCTTTTGAAGTGTGGTGTTGGAGAAGACTCTTGAGAGTCCTTTGAACTGCAAGGAGATCCAACCAGTCCATCCTGAAAGAAAACAGTCCTGACTGTTCATTGGAAGGACTGATGTTGAAGCTGAAACTCCAATTTTTGGCCACCTGATGCAAAGAACTGACTCACTTGAAAAGACCCTGAAGCTGGGAAAGATTGAGGGCAGAAGGAGAAGGACATGACAAAGGATGAGATGGTTGGATGGCATCATCGATTAGATGGACATGGGTTTGGGTGGACTCCGGGAGTTGGTGATGGACAAGGAGGCCTGGTCTGCTGTGGTTCATGGGGTCACAAAAGAGTTGGACACTACTGAGTGACTGAACTGAACTGAACTGAATATATTCAATGAAATGGAGTTATCCCTGATGCAACTTAAATACACATTTACAGAGTATATTTGATTGGGAAAAAAACAAAATGTGTATGACTAAAATCATTATCTTTTTTTTAATATAAATAACAACTCTTTAGATATATTCACCTTTTGTATTATATACATAGATAAACATGACCATTAACTCATCTAAAATATTTTAGTTTTTACTAAATTTGAGAATATATAGCATTTGCTATGTCCTCATATATGAAATGGAGAAGGAAATGGCAGCACACTCCAGTATTCTGGCCTGGAGAATCCCAGGGACAGAGGAGCCTGGTGTGCTGTCATCTATGGGGTCGCACAGAGTCAGACATGACTGAAGCGACTTAGCAGCAGCAGAAGCATATATTGAAAGTTAAAAATTTTACTTCGTTCTTTTAAGAATGAAAATTGTCACTATGTGCCAGCTTATTTTCATGAAATGTCACCTCTCAGTCCTAAAAGTGTAAAACATTGTCTTTGAAAACTTTTAAAGGTTGGTAATGTATGTCATTTTAAAACTTGTATATGAAAACTTTAATGACGATGTGTCAACATACATAGTTCCTTCTGACTGTCCTTTTGTGGAAAGAAAGATTTCTTTTGGTAGAACAGTGAATATTTTCTAAGTTGTCTAATACATACATGTATCTTTATACTATGCTTTATAATCATTAAGAGAAGAAACAGTGGGAAAAATGCTATTTTTTTGGTGTGAGATATTTTGTGTATATCTCATTTAGTAATAAGTATTTAGGAAGTTATAGCTGTCACGTTTAATATTAAATGATAATCCTGTTCCAGTGTCTCCTTGGAAGGAATTGTAACTGTTATCACATTAGTGAAGAGAAACTCTATTAACAAAAATAAGTAATTTAACTAATAGAACCAAGATTTTAAAATATTCAATTATAGATATTTATTGAGACTAATCATTAAAAGTAAAATATGTCTTTATGTGTCCAACTTCTAATTCTGCACAAAACACTGTCATGTAAAGGTTTACCCCACATAATGCCAATTCTCCACATGTTTATCATCCTGCTTAAAACAACCATTCAGGTTACAGTTATATGTCTATTTTGGTCAAAACATGTGTTGCTGATGGTATTTCTTTTCTGCCCCTTTCACTACTTTCTCATTATCCTTTCATTTACAACTTTGTACTATAATGTTTGTTATTTTTCAAGTCATTTCTTTCTTTTAATTCTTAGCAGAAAAAGACAACTAAAGTTTCATTTTTAGTCTCAAGATGTTTGAGGAAAGCTTTCTTGGTGCATGCAGTTAAACCAGATAGCTTTTCTTTATCTCAGAAATAAGATAGTTGCACTATAGCCTGCAAAATAATGGGAACCCACTACCAAATAGGTATCATTTTCTCTTATTCAAAAGAAAAACTGAAAGTCAAAATTGTCTTTTCTATTCTATAACAGCTGTGTAAGTCTTAGAACACATTGTGCAGAATTCAAAAATAGTTTGACTAGATTTTTGTGAAAAATACTTCGAAGATGAAAGTCATAGTCAAATGTTTAAGCTTTATGTAAAATGAATATAAGAATACCTTGTAAAGACACAAAATAGCCAAAGGCAAACCTTAATTGCTACTACTTTTTGGTTATCTAGTTTCAGAAAATAAGAAACAACGATAAAATATGAAGCTTAGATTTAAGGTGAATTTATAATGCTTTCATATTGAAAAACTTTCCCCAAAAAAATGAGTAAAAGTATCTGATTTATAATAAAATAAAATGGGACTGACATAAATATTTCCCTTCTGAATCAAGTTTTTTAAGTGACTGTGTTGCCTACCACCACTTTAGATAAATTACAATAAATTAATTTCTACAATTTTTGTCAAAATGACCAAGTTTGTTGGGGTGATTTGTGATAACTGACAAAACATAATTGTGAAATTCTCTAGTATAATCAGAAATCAGTTTAAGATAGTATTGTCAAAAATTAAATAAATGTCATTATACTATAAAACGTTAGCCACAACTCCAAAAATATATCTTTTTAAAACAAGCATACATTTGAATTGCAGCAATCTTATTTGGAGTCAAAGCCTGACCTGAAAATTGTGTAAGGCTGTATCTGGACTTTAAGGCTATATCTGGAGTGAAGAAAGTGAACAGCTTAAAATTCAGCATTCAAAAAGCTAAGATCATAGCCTCTGATTTCATCACTTCATGGCAAATAGATGGGTAAAAAATGGAAGCAGTGACAGATTTTATTTTCTTGGGTTCCAAAGTCACTGTGGACTGTAACTTCAACCGTGAAATTAAGACAATTGCTCCTTGCAAGGAAAGCTATGACAAATCTAGACAATGTATTAAAAAATAAAGACATCACTTTGGCAACAAAGATGTGCATAGTCAAAACTATGATTTTTCCAGTAGTCATGTATGGATGTGCTAGTTGGACCTTCTTTAGAAGGCTGAGCGATGAAGAACTGATATCTTCAAATTGTGCTGGAGAAGATTGTTGGGAGTCTCTTGGACAGCAAAGATATCAAACCGGACAATCCTAAAGGAACCCAACTCTGAATATCCTTTGGAGGGACTGATGCTGAAACTGAAACTCCAATACTCTGGCCACCTTGTATGAAGAGCTGACTCATTGGAAAAGACCCTGCTGCTGGAAAAGATTGAGGGCAAAAAGAGAAGAGAGTGGCAGAGGATGAGATGGTGAGATAGCATCACCGACTCACTGGACAGGAATCTGAGCAATTTGGGGAGATAGTGAAGGACAGAAAATCTTGGTGTGCTGCAGCCCATGGGGTTGCAAAGAGTTGGACACAATTAGTGACTGAGCAACAATCTGCCTTTATTTATCTTGGTTTGTGAAAATACTTTTTTTCCCTCTCTTTGCTGCTAAGTCCTACCACTTCAAGCCCTGTGAAGAGCGATACATAATAAATGATGTGTGAAAAATCTTGAATTTCCAAAATCCAAAACCTGAGATATTAGTAACATCATGGCCTCAACATTTGAAACACAGCTTTTATAACCTTGCTATGATTCTAAATCAGCAATGTTTCTTTTTTTCTTTAGTTTGCTTTAAAATCAAAATTATTTAAGTATGTTTTAACACAGATCTGTGCATTTTTGCCATTTTATATAAGCTGGCAAAAATATATTCTACTATTTTGTCATCAGTTTATTCAATAGTTTTAAAAATGTTTCCATATTGAAAGAAGAGAGTAATCTATACTAAAGAAGAAATTCTAAATACAACATGGAAGAATGAACTTTCTCTTATATGTCTTAAGAATGGAAAAGAAATATGTGATATCCTCTTAAAGTCAGAGTGAGAAGACTAACAAAATGGTAGATGGGCAGTCCCTGAGCAGAGATAATTTGTATTTATATATTATTTAGCCCATAGGCATGAGCAGGAATTAGTATCACTACTGCTACTGTTGCTACTTCTAAAGCAAAAAATCTTATGCTCAAAGCATAAGAAATTCCTATCCTAACTATCCTGGGGTATTTAAAACTGAAGCCTGAGTTTCTTACTGCTAAAAGCCAAAAGAGACAGAAAAAGCATTGGACCAAATCTAATATCTTTTCCTGATAATAATTCACAGAAAATGAGAAGGAAAGGGGAATTCTCTCAAATAGGATATGGGCATCTGTAAGAAATTTATAACTAACATGGTATTTGATTTTTTCCTATAATCAGAAATATTGATATCTGATATCCCCACTTCAGTTCAACACTGTATCAGAGTGTATACCATTTCAAGAAAGTAAATAAAATACAGTTTGTAAAGAAAGAAGTATTTAATCACAGTGACATGTAGAAAACCCAATGGAATCTATAAAAAAGGTATTAATTAAATAAGTGCATTTAATCCTTATACAGCCTTATAGCAATATATAAGAATGCAATATCAATACATAAAAATTAATCCAGTGTATATATACTAGAATCAAAAGAAATTTAATGGAAGGAGCAATAATACACAAAATAGCATCACAAATATGAAACCATTAGACATAAAGCTAGAAAAATGTGTACAAGACCTGAGCACTTAGTCTATAGTGATAGGTAATTTTGATTGTTTTTCAAAGACGTCACTCCTTTTTTGCAGGGTTTCTCTTAAAAGGTACTTGATGTATTTATGGCTCCACTGGTTGTTGCCTCTGTAAATTAGATGTTACACCTCACTTTATAACTGATATATCATGGCTATTATGCTGATTGATTGGGCTTCCCTGATACCTCAACTGGTAAAGAATCCACCTGCAATGTAAATTCCAGTTCAATTCCTTGGTTGGGAAGTTCCCTGGAGAAGGAAACAGCTTCCTACTCCAGTATTTTGGCCTGAAGAATTCCATGGACTGTACAGTCCATGGTGTGGCAAAAAGTCAGACATGACTGAGTTTCACATTTTCACTTTCATGCTGATTCAATGAGATAAGACCAGAATGCCCTTTCAGCAGTATCTGCCAAATAGTAAATTTCCAAACTATTTTATTTGTATTTGAGAAATTTGAGTTAAAGGGAGATAAGAGTACATGATCAGCCTTCCAGGAGACATATACTTGTTTTTCAGACCACTATAATCTATCTTCTACCTCTATCCCTCACTTTTACAAAAGTAAAAAGGGAAATACAATTTAACACTCTATTAAATTCCTTTTAATTGATCTATTTGTGATATTTGTCTTTATTTACCTCTTCTTCCTGAAAGCGATACTCAATCAACTTTTATTACACTACAATATTCTAGCAGACTAACTCCTTTTTCATTTCTCTTAGGTCTCCTTTTTGGGTTTTGACTCCTTTGATAACCTGTCTCTAGGGTGAGGTTTCCTGAAACTCTGAACTTGACCCTCTCTTTTTTTCTTCTCTTCACATATTTTATATTCTTTTATTATGGTCTCTTTGACATATGTATTTAATTCCTTCCATGTAGTGATAACACTCAAAAACGATGTCTTCTTCATTAGAGGGGACTGGAATGCAAAAGTAGGAAGTCAGGAGCTACATGGAGTAACAGGAAAATTTGGCCATGGAGTACGAAACAAAGCAAGTCAAAGGCTAACAGAGTTTTACCAAGAGGACACACTGGTCATAGCAAATAGCCTCTTCCAAACACAAGAGAATACCTTAGACAAGGACATCACTAGATGGTCAGTTTCAAAATCAGATTGTTTATATTATTTGCAGCAAAAGATGGAGAGGTTCTACACAGTAAGAGAAAAGAAGACCAGGAGCTGACTGTGGCTCAGATCATAAACCCCTCATTGCCAAATTCAGACTTAAATTGAAGAAAGTATGGAAAACCACTAGATTATTCAGGTATGACCTAAATAAAATCTGTTATGATTGTTATACAGTGGAAGTGACAAATAGGATCAAAGTATTAAATCTGATAGTCAGATGCCTGAAGAACTATGGACGGAGTCTTGTGACATTGTACAGAAGGCAGTGATCAAGACCATCCCTAAGAAAAATAAATGCAAAAAATGCAAAAATGGTTGTCTAAAGAAGCCTTACAAATAGCTGGGAAAAAAAAAAAAAAAGAGAGAGAGAAGATAAAGGCAAAGGAGAGAAGGAGATATACCCATTTGAATGCAGAGTTCCAAAGAAGAGGAAGGAGACATAAGAAGGACTTCCTAGTGATCAATGTAAAGAAATAGAGGAGACTTGAGCGCAGGCAGCTGCGGAGACAGCTCACTTGAGTGCGACCGAGAAGAACCACCCTGGGTCCGAGGACAGGGGCGGCAGCAGGGAGGAGCCACCCCGCGTCCAAGAGACAGCGGCAGAGAGTCCCAGGCTGTGACGGTGCAGGAACGGCTAAGAGGAGATACCCCACTTCCGAGGTCAGGGGCAGCGGCCGAGAGTACCAGGCTGCTACGGCGCGGGAACAGCTGAGAGGAGCCACCCCACTTCCCACTCAGCACGCAGAGAGGAGCTACCCCACGTCGGAGGACAGAGNACCCTTATGGCAGAAAGTGAAGAAGAACTAAAGAGCCTCTTGATGAAAGTGAAAAAGAAGAGTGAAAAAGCTGGCTTAAAACTCAACATTAAGAAAACTAAGATCATGGCATCTGGTCCTATTACTTCATGGCAAACAGATGAGGAAACAATGGAAACAGTGAGAGTCTTTTTTTGGGGGGCAAGGGGACTCTAAAATCCCTGCAGATGGTGATTGCAGCCATGAAATTAAAAGACACTTGCTCCTTGGAAGGAAAGTTATGAGCAACCTAGATAGCATATTATAAAGTAGAGACATTACTTCATCAACAGTGGTCCATTCAGTCAAAGCTATGATTTTTCCAGTAGTCATGTATGGATGTGACAGCTGGACTATAAAGAAAGCTGAGCACTTAAGAATTGATGCTTTTGAACTATGGTGTTGAAGAAGACTCTTGAAAGTCCCTTGGACAGCAAGGAGATCCAACCAGTCAATCCTAAAGCAAATCAGTCCTGAATGTTCATTGGAAGGACTGATGCTAAAGCTGAAACTCCAATACTTTGGCCACCTGCTGGGAAGAACTGACTCATTGGAAAAGGCCCTGATCCTGGGAAAGCATGAAGGCGGGAGGAGGGGATGACAGAGGATGAGATGGTAGGATAGTGTCACTGACAAAATGGATAGGAGTTTGAGTAGGCTCCAGTAATTGGTGATGGACAGGGAATCCTGGCATGCTGCAGTAGATGGGTTCACAAAGAGTCAGACATGACTGAGCAACTGAACTGTACTGAACTGATGTAGTGATATAGAAAAAAGTCTTTTGAGATACAGACTCATTTTTTCATCATCCTATTGAATATCTCTACCTAAAATCTTGTTTCACCTCTCTGTTTATTTCTTACTTTCTCTATATAACTCAACCAAAAAGCCCTTTAGCAAAATTGACTGTTCTTTCCTTTGTTGATGCCTAATAATCTGACCAGAGCGATGAGATAATTCTTAAAAGAGAAGTCTGTGCTTAAGGTTACTCTTATAACATTGTCAGTTGGGTGCAAAGAAAGAAGTGGAAATAGTTTGATTAATAGGATAGTGTAAGAAAAGTTACAGACATGTAAGTTTTATCTTGAAATCTTCAGAAAATGCAAGTACATTGATATGGCTGGTATGTGGGAGGAAAAATGGAGTGAGGAGAGAGAGAACTATGCTGATTTGAATACATTAAATGATTGCTGTATATAGCTTGAAGCTACAAGGGAAAAATGCTTGAATTGTGTTAAAAAAAGAAACAAAGAAGCAAGGCACAAATATATGAGTGTATTACTATATCAGCTACAATGCCAGCTATTTGTAAACAATTGCATGGAGAAAATCTTCTTATGGAGAAACTAAATCAAAACATTTACAGTGATTAAAATGGTAAAATTATAAACTATTATTATTTGTTTTTTTACAATTTCTGTGCTTCTATTTTCCCCCAATATCTATTAACATGAAAGATTTTTAAAAAATCTTTTAAAGTGTTCTAAGGGGCTTTTAAGAAAATCTGTTTAACCTTACGACTTTCAAACATATATCCCCTTGTTGTTCAAACTTAATCAAGACAGTTCCTACATCAAACTCTCAATCCTGTTATCCTTTTGCTTGTACTACTTATCCATTTCCCTCATGAATATTCCTTCACTCTTATGAAAATAACTTGCAATATTAACAATAACAGCTATAGTAGCAGTGAAAATAATTAATATTTACCAGTGGTCATAGCAAACACCCTCTTCCAAAACACAAGAGAAGACTCTACACAGGAACATCACCCGATGGTCGAACTAAAACCAGATCGATTATATACTTTGCAGCCAAAAATGGAGAAGCTTTATACAGTCAGCAAAAACAAGACGAGGAGCTGACTGTGGCTTGGCTATGGTTTTCCCAGTGGTAATGTATGGATATGAGAGTTGGAGTATAAAGAAAGCTGAGCACTGAAGAATTGATACTTTTGAACTTTGGTTTTGGAGAAGACTCTTGAGAGTCCCTTAGGCTCTAAGGAGATCCAACCAGTCCATCGTAATGGAGATCTGTCTTGGGTGTTCATTGGAAGGGCTGATGTTGAAGCTGAAACTCCAATACTTTGGCCACCTGATGCAAAGAGCCGACTCATTTGAAAAGACCCTGATGCTGGGAAAGATTGAGGACAGGAGGAGAAGGGGAAGACAGAGGATGAGATGGTTGGATGGCATCACCGACTCAATGGACATGGGTTTGCGTGGACTCCAGGAGTTGATGATGGAGGCCTGGTGTGCTGCAGTTCATGGGGTCTAAAGAGTTAGACACGACTGAGTGACTGCACTGAACTGAACTGAACTTTTACTTATTCTAATTCCAGCATGATGCTAAACCCTTGAAAATGAGTTTGGTTAAACTTCACAACAATGTGACATGAGATGATTATTAAAAGTACAGTTCAAAACGCCTGTTTATTCTAGCTCATCCTACCCTAGATTTTACACTTTCTATTTAAATAGTTTGCACTAAAATGTCACCCAAAGTTATGTTTTATCCTTCTTACAAATATAGTTTTTGAAATAGAATGTAAGTTCCTTATGGTCGGGTATGAAGTCAGTCCATTCTTCCTTTGTTCCTTCTTCCCTTTTTTCCTTCCCTAACTTCCTATTTGCAGTCTCTTCTTTTTCGATGATTTATTCCACTTTGGTCATGTATACTGAATTGTATTATTAAATTAAAACACAAAGGAAAAGTTGGATAATTTCCAATTATAAGTTTGAGAAACAATTATATGTATAATGACATGTAAATGTAGCAGGTGTATGTCTCAAATGGTAGGTATTTGTTTAAACTATAAATTACACATGAAAACTAAAATCCTACAATGTTCTGAATTCATAAATTTTACTATTAAAAAATAAGCCTTATAGATACTAATAGGGTAGAGAAGTTGCATTTGGACTCCATGATTTCATTCACATGCTGTCATATTTAAGGATATGGAAACAGCTGCATTTGGAGATGACACTTATAGATGTAACTTGAATATGTAGGATAATTGAGATCATTTTGGTGAAACACAGTTATTAATAATTTTTGTTTCAATTTTATTTTCAACTTGAATATTTGTGAGAAAATAATGAAATCAACAAATGGAAAACAGCTGTCAAAAGTCTACCAAACAATACTAGCTTGTAAATGCTAAATTTTTATGAGTGTATCTATAAACATTGAGTCATGATTTTTACTAGAATGGAAAAATAATTAAATTGAGTAAAATATTGATGACTTCATGACATGAAAGAGGAGTATACTATTTAGAAAACATTCATGATATATTTAATAACTCTAGGGAAATATAGTGAAAAAATTTAATGATAAAAATGAGAATCTTTTGCACAAAGTTTTCAATCAAAATGTCAAAATACATATTTAACTTTGGGTTAGAATCATCTAAATTGAAAGAAAACACATAACACTGAAGTTCAGGAATAAATGTAGTAAAGTAGGAATTTTATACATCCTGAAAGATGTATTGCTATGTATAGAATTTTAGTGAGAGGGACTTGAAAAATAAGGATGCTGGACTTAAACTACTGAATTTTGATGATACAAAATTTATTTTTATTGAGATTTAGGTTAGGGTTATTCTTATATTTTATTATTTTGTTATAGTATAAGAGAAATTATGGAGAAGGAAATGACAACCCACTCCAGTATTCTTGTCTGGAGAATCCCATGGATGGAGGAGCCTGGCAGGCTACAGTAAATGGAGTCGCAAGAGTCAGACATGACTTAGTGAATTAACCACCACCAAGAGAAATTAAGACTCATTTCAGCTTGTAGAGAAAGCACAATCTTAATAAGAAAAATTCATCTATTCTCATAAACCTGATTCAACTTTGTAAATGAATAGCTTTTCTTTCAGATATAGTCTTTTTGTTTCTTTCAGTATAGTAACATAATGGTATTGACTTCTCAGATGAGAGAATCAAGATTTAGGGACTCTCTAGAAAAATAGAACTGTATATGGGTAAATAGTGAATGACTTGCCTGTGAAGATCTGCTTGTGTTTAATATCATTAGCACAAAAGACTACAGGTCTTCAGGGAAAAGCATTTCAGTGTTACTTTTGATGTATCTGAAAAAGAAGCAATATTCAAAGCTGTTTATACAAAATAAAGTAAAACAGAACAAAAGCAAAAACAGAAAAGACATGGACACAAATAGCATTGGAACCATTTTTAATGTAGCTAATTTGTGAACTTGTGTTCGAATTGAAACATTTATGTGTTATAAACTTAGAATGAATACATAGATTTTAGGTATATGTGGAGAAAGGTGATTTGTTTATCATGCCTCTCTCTCAAAAAAAAAAGTGGTATTTAAAAAAAATCTTTATTCAATTGCTCTCTATGGTAAACGTCTATAACAATAGTTTCTGTTCATCCTTAAAATAGTTTAAAACTTTATTAAAATGTTTGCATGGAGAGTCTTGAATTTAGAAAGTAAACTTAACCAGGGTGGGGACAAAATGGCAGAGTAGGAAGATCCTGAGCACACCTCCTCTGACAGGCACACCAAAAGTTTACAGAGAAAGTATTGATGATAATGAACCAAAGGCAAGCAGAAAAGAGCTTCTAAATCTGAAGATATAAATAATAATCTATAAGTCAAGTAAAAGGGACATGGAAGAAGTGAAAGTCACTCAGTCATGTCCGACTCTCTGCGATCCCATGGATTATACAGACCATGGAATTCTCCAGGCTAGAATACTGGAGTGGGTAGCCTTTCCCTTCTTCAGGGGGTCTTCCCAACCCATGGATCAAATGCAGGTCTCCCACATTGCAGGCAGATTCTTTACCAGCTGAGCTACGAGGGAAGCCCAAAAGGGACATAGACAAGTATAATTCAGACATAAAAGTGGGGGTAGGCAACCCACAAACGGGAGAATAATCACAATTGCAGAGGTTCATCCCAGGGAACAAGGGATCTCAGGCCAAGATTGAGCTCCCTGGTCTAGGGGCTGTATGAGGAAGACAAACTCCAAGAATAATTTGTTTTGAAGATCAGTACGGCTTGCATATAGGAGAGACAGAGGGTTATAAAACACAGAGACTCCACTCTTAACGGGTTCACACAAAATTTCACACACTCCATGACCCAGCACAGAAGCAGCTATTTGAAAGAAGCCTAAATCAGACACACTTGCTGATCTTGGAAGACTCCTGGGAACATAGATGCTAGCAGCAGTCTTCTTCTTCTTCTTCTTCTTCTTCTTTTTAACAGAATTTGTTCTACTACAAGGACACTGGTGCTGGCAATCACCATTTCTGAGCCCTCCCTCTAGACTATTAGTGTAGTACTTGCCTGCCTACCAGCCAGTCAGCACCAGTCCTAGCACTCTGGGGCCCTGGGAACCAACCCTTCACACTAGCAGACCAGCACCAAACCTGCAGTCAGGTTTCCTGAGACCTGGCTTTGGCATATAGCTCTGATGATCAGAGGAGAAGGTGCTGCTGGGCCTTATATAACATATCCTATATTAGACCACTTATGAAAGACTGAGGAAACTAACTGACCTATCTAACATAAAGAAATAAAAATAAAGAATTAGGAAAAATTAGGTGACAGAGGAATATGACCCAAATATGACAGAGGAATATGAAGGAACAAGAGAAAACCCCATAAGAAGAACTAAGCAGAGATAAGAAATTTATCCTCTAAAAAGTCCAAGGTAATGATCATAATGATATCAACAAACTCAAAGAAAGATGAACACAGTGATAGTTTTAACAGAGAAAATATAAAGAAGAATCATGGATGAAGAATGTCATAAACTAAACTTAAAAATATTCTAGAGGGAATCAACAGTTAATTAGATGATACAGAGGAATGAATCAGTACACTGAAAGACAGAGTGTTGGAAATCACCAACCTGAACATTAAGAAAGAAAATGCAACCAGAAACAAAATGAGGATATGTACAAACAGGAAGTGTGTTGTGGCCATGGAGGATAATGGACAAAGAACTTCCCAGAGCTCAGGGCCTTAGAGGACAGAAGTCATGAGACCATCTTCCACCACATTCTCTTTTCCCTTACTTCTTGCAACTCAGCTTTAACTACACAGGTATGGACAATGTCTTAGGGCTTGTGGAGAAAAAATAAAAAAACTTCTATCTTCATTAAGCCATACTGATTTCTTTAAAATGAGGATAGTTTTAACAAACTTCTTGAAAAACACTGAGCATATCAAAACTCCTGCTATAGAGGTCTCAGAAGAAGAGATAAAATGGAACAGCGAACTTATGAGAAAGAAATAATAGCTAAAAACTTCCCTAATCCAGAACAGGAAACAGGCATCCAGGTGCAGGAAGCACACAGATTTCCAAACAAAATGAACCCAATAAAGTCTAAACTTAGACACATTATAAATAAAATGGAATAATTAAAAATAAAAAGAGAATCTTAAAAGTTATATATATTAAAAAAAAAAAAACTAGTTATGTTCAAGGGAATCCCCTTAAGACTGACTGTCAGCTGATTTTTCAGCAGAAACTTTGCAGACCAAATTGGAGTGGCATCGTATATTCAAAACGAAGAGGAAAAACACCTACAATCAAGAATACTTTATCCAGCTGGTCTATCATTTAGATATGAAGGAGAGATAAAGAGCTTTACTCTAGCATTTTAAGACGGTTACTGTCTACTGAAATAGTTCAGCTCCAATAAAATAACTTTATAAGAAATGTTAAAAGGACTACTCTAAGGAAAAAGGGCCACAATTAGAAATATGAATATTACAAAAGAAAAAAAAAACTCATTGGTAAAGACAAATGTAAAGACAGTAAATCAACCATTTTTAAAGATAGTAGGAAGTCTCCAGATAACAGTAGTAAAATCATCCATATCTATAGTATGTAGTAAAAGGAAACACACAGACACAACTGATTTAAATATATCAAAAATATCAAATGTGGTAGGTGGGGGAGTGAAAATGCAGAGTAGATAGAATATATTTAAACTGAAGAGATCATCAACTTAAAACAATCTTATTTATACATGCATATATGTATACATGTATTTTTTGTAGTAGTTGTTTTATATATAAATCTCATGGTAACCATCAGCCAAATATCTCAAATAGGTACACACATACACAAAAGGGAAAGGAATCGAAACATTAACACTAAAGATAGTCATCAAATCACAAAGAGAACAATAGAAGCATGGAACCACAAAAGAATTTCAAAAACAGTTAACAAAATGGCAATAAGTATATACATGTCAAGAATTACTTTAAACGTAAATGGAGTAAATGAGTCAATCAAAGGACATAAAGTGGCTAAATGGATAAAAGGAAGCAAGACTCACATATATGCCAACTACAAGGGACTTATTTCAAACTTAAAAGACATACACAAACTGAAAGTAAGGAAATGGAAAAAAGTGTTTATGAAAATAGAAATGAAATGGAAGCTAGGGTGGCAATATTTACCTCAGACCAAATAGTCTTTAAAAGAAAAATCATAAAAAAGACAAAGAAGGGCATCACTTCTTTGTGTGATGAAGTGATCACACAAGAAGATCAATTCAACAAGAATATAAAACAATAAAATATATACATGTTCCTGGTGTAGAAGCAATGAAATAGATACAGCAAATAATAATAAAGGAAGAAATTGATAATAAGATAATGTAGAAAATCACTCCATTTATATCAATGGACAGATCATCCAGAGAGAAAATCAATAAGAAAATGCTGGCCTTAGAAACATATTAGACAAGGTGCACTTACTAGATACCTCTAGAACATTCCATAAAAAAGCAGTAGAATATATTCTTCTTAGATGTACATGGAGCATTCTGTTGGATAGATCACATACTAAGTCACAAGTCTCAGTAAATTTAAGATGATTAAAATCACATCAAGCATCTTTTCTGACCACAATGTTGTATGACTATAAAATCAACTACAAGAAAACAAACTACAGAAGACACAAACATATGAAGGCTAACTGATATGCTAGTGGACAACCTAGAAGAAACTGATAATTCCCAGAAATTTACAATAGCCTAAAATTGAACCAGGAAGAAATAGAAAATATGAACAGATATGGTTGCTGCTGCTGCTGCTAAGTCATTTCAGTCGTGTCCGACTCTGTGCGGCCCCATAGATGGCAGCCCACCAGGCTCCCCTGTCCCTGGGATTCTCCAGGCAAGAACACAGTAATAAAATTGAATCAGTAATCAAATTTTTCCAACAAAGTCCAGAACCAGAGGACTTCATAGGTGAATTCTACCAAAAGTCTAAAGCACACACCAATCCTTCTCAAATTATTTCAAAAAATTGAAGATGAGGAAACACTTCTGAATTATTAAGGACAACATCTTCCTGATACCAAAATCAGACAAACATTTCACAAACAAAAAAATGGCAGTCCAATATCACTGATGAACATAGATTCAAAAAGCTCAAGAAAATATTAGCAAACTTAGAAAGACTATAGATCGCTTCAAGAAAATTAGAGATACCAAGGGAACATTTCATGCAAAGATGGGCTCAATAAAGGACAGAAATGGTATGCACCTAACAGAAGGAGACGATATTAAGAAGAGGTGGCAAGAATACACAGAGGATCTGTACAAAAAAGATCTTCATGACCTGGATAATCATNTGTCAGATTGTTGTTAGAGGTCCTGGCTTTGAGGAGTCACGTGCATCACATATCTACCTGCTATATCTTCAAAGAGAGCAACTGTGGATCAAATACTTCTCATACTTCAAATCACTCCTTTTATCTCATTTCTGTCCCATTCTTGTGCCCATCTCTTTTGCTTTAATAGTGCATGTAACTAGACTGGGACCACCACCAGAGTCTAGGATAATCACCCCAACTCAAAATTTGCAACCTTAATCATATCTGCCAAGTCCCTGTGACCATGTAAAGAAACATAACCTCAGGTTCCAGGCGTTAGAATATGAACACCTTTGAGGGACCATAATTCTGCCTTCAATAATAAAAATAGTAAACATTAATTCTGTACACAGACAGTTTTTAAGTGTTTTACATATATGAACTGTTTTAAATCTTACAGAAACTCTACGAGGAAGATATTATTGGTATTTCCATCTTATAGACAAGGAAAATGAGACAGAGAGATAACACAACTTGCCAAAGGTCACTCAGGTAGAAGGTCAAATAATCTTCCTATAGTCATACAGCTGTAAGTCTAGAATCTAAATCTATGAGTTGACAGATTTTGTTGTTGCTTTTTCCCTGCTCTCTCTTACAGAGAGTCAAGTCATAGCTTTGAGCAGAAACAATTAAGGCAAAAAGGTTTAAAAGTACCTCTCTAATAATTCATCCTAGAATTCTGACTGAAATCAATATGGGACTTATTCCCTTAGAATTTGTAAATATCTAGTCCCTATTTAAATAAAATGAATTAGGTTTTCTCCACATCAAGTTCAGGCAGATTCACCAGGTTCATTATTTCCTAGAAACCCTCATAATGTCTCAACTTGAAGCTCCATCAAAGTTAAGATATTTAACCATGTAGGGTCAGTCCTGAGTGAGTGTGAAGACAAATATATTTCAACAGCTAGGGCTTTCTTGAAATTGTAGAAGCTCCCTAATAAATTGATCATTTGTTTTCAAGGCCCAATGGACACAGAAAGCAAGACTGGTGGAACAACAGTCAACATTTGCTGGAATTTTGCTGTCAGAGTGTGTGTGTATGTGTGTGCATTTGTGAACACATGTGTGTGTATGTTAGTCTGATAAAGAATTACAGCTGGCCATATTTCAGAGGAAAACTTAAGTAGCATAGTTATTGTTAAAATGTATGAGTTATTTACTTCTAGTAAACCTAAAAAATTATTTTAAAATAAATCTTGAAATACAGAACTTATTAATATAAGGACATTAACTTTGAAATGTAAAAAAATGTTCTATTTGTGTCCTATATGTTAGTAAATAAATATTATAACCACACAGACATATTAAATAATAAATGTTTAAAGCACAAAAAAAATGAAATCCAATAGTTTTAAGGTTAGTGGTGCCACATTCCACCTTTTGTTTCTGTCACTACAGTAAGAAAAACATGCCCTAAGGTATTTCAACTGTTTAACTGTAAGTTGCAATAAAAACCCCATTACATGCCCTTATGAAAATCAATGAAGTCAATACAGCTTTAAAACTAACCTTGTTTGTAAATCCATGTACATTACAGTACAGAATCCTATATTCTCAGTGGTATATAACTAGATTTTAGTTATTATGTTACCAACAGAATAAAGTCTACAGCTTACAGATGAATATGTTTGCAACCATGAAAGAGTTCATTATTTTCTCAGCTAAAATAATAACTTTCTTGATCCCCTTCTTTTTTCATGTATTCTGGAAACACATTAGCAGTAACACACACAGTTCTTGAGTAAAGAACAAGGAGCATAGCAAAGAGGTTGGGTTAAAGGAGGAAGAGAGCAAAGAGGGAAAGTGAATCACAAATATTTTGTGCTATAAAACTGGCAGATAAATGTACATCCTGTTAACATATGTAAATCTTCATTTCTTCTAAACATAGTATCTTCTATTCAGTTTCTTAAAAGGAAAACAAAAAACATTCATTGTCAACTAATGCTATGTTTTATCCCTGAGGAACAGTCTTTCTAGCACTCATACAAATAATTTAAATGTTAGGATGATATATCTGCAAATAATTATTTATTAGTTNTATGTAAATCTTCATTTCTTCTAAACATAGTATCTTCTATTCAGTTTCTTAAAAGGAAAACAAAAAACATTCATTGTCAACTAATGCTATGTTTTATCCCTGAGGAACAGTCTTTCTAGCACTCATACAAATAATTTAAATGTTAGGATGATATATCTGCAAATAATTATTTATTAGTTTAAATTGATTTCTTGAAGTCCTTGAAAGTCTATAAACATCAGAACCATGTTTGTACAAAAAAAAACTCTGTTTCTATTATACTTACTAAGACTACTCCAAACAGTTTTCCTTTATATCACTATTTCAAAAGCCTGTTTGCTTTTAATAAGAATTTATATATTTTTCTTTTTAAATTTGGTCATGACCCACCTAAACTAAATAAACAGAAAATGCTTTGTAACTCTATATACAAAAATAAAAATGGGGTTTATTAGTCTTTCTCACTGTACACCACGGTAGTAAATTGGTCAGAAGTCTTAACAGAAAAACATAAACCTCTTGATATTTCCTTTTTCATTTTTTCCCCTTTCTTAAAGAACTCTCACATGCTACCAGTGTGTCTCACTGAATTGAAAGGTCAAGTTATTAGCAAAAGCTGATCTCTGTAATGTTACTTTGTCTCCAAAGAAAACTAAAATGACTCCTGGTGATACTCTGATAGTGATATGCTCATCCCAGAGAGTTAAGAAACTGAAACTAAAAGGTCAGGAAGTCTTCGGGGATGCTGAAAACGCAATGTGGTGTAGAGGATAATCTTCTACCCATGCTCAGGCCTGTCTATAAATGCAGTTCTCTAAAGGCAAAGCTAATTCATCTGAATTAAATTCAACAAGAGGACCTTTTGAAAAAATACTTCATGTCCTGGGTACTGGTTTTAAGAATACTTGTTCTGGATTCAAGATAAAAGAGCTAACCCCCATTCTGTCACTGAATTTTTATATGACCATGAACAATTTGCTTTATTTTTAGTCCTTAATTTCTTTATATAAAATGAGGATTGGGGATCATTGAGTGAGTAAATAGAAACATTTATACCTTCCATCCTAGTGTTTAAAATGTAGAATTTAGGTGGATTACTCACTGAGGGTGTCATACCTAGCTGATTTCTAAAATCCTTCCCAGTTTTCACATTATGATGTTAAGCCACATGAATGTCTCCCCAGTTCATATCCTTTATGATTGTTTCAGTTTTCAATAAAGATAAATCAGATGCCTCCTCTGTACCAGAGAGTTATTCATCAGAACTGTGAGAATACAAAACCATGTAAGACATACAACCACCCTTAAGAAGTATGTGCTTGTGCTAAGTCATGTCAGTCATGTCCAACTCTTGGCGACCCTATGGACTGCAGCCCACCAAGCTACTCTGCCCATGGGACTCTCCAGGCAAGAAAACTGAAGTGGGTTCCCATGCCCTCTTCCAGGGGATCTTCCTGACCCAGAGATCAAACCTTTGTCTCTTACATCTCCTGCAATGGCAGGCGGTTTGTTTACCACTGGCGCCACCTGGGAAGCCCACTTAAGAAATATAGAGTTCAGCAAATGGAGAAAGATGTGTAAATAAGTTAGTGCAATAAAGAATTGCAGGTGTGCTGAGAGAGCTATTAAGTTAGAATCAGGGAACTACGGAAGAAAACTAGTTTTACTTGGGGCATTTTGAGGTGATTAGTCCAAAACCGGAGAAGGCGATGGCACCCCACTCCAGTACTCTTGCCTGAAAAATCCCATGGACAAAGAAGCCTGGTAGGCTGCCATACATGGGGTCGCTAAGAGTTGGATACAACTGAGCGACTTCACTTTCATTTTTCACTTTCATGCATTCGAGGAGATAGCAACCCACTCCAGTGTTCTTGCCTGGAGAATCCCAGGGATGGGGGAGCCAGGTGGGCTGCCATCTATGGGGTCACACAGAGTCGGACACAGCTGAAGTGACTTAGCAGCAGCAGCAGCAGCCCAGAAACATTTTACATTAAAAATTATATTTGATATTTTCGGAAAGATGACAAAGGGTGGGTCAGATGCTTAGAAGAAAGGCATTCCCAGATGAAATAATAGCTAAAGCATAATGACTCCATGAAACATCTAGGCATGTTTAGAGTAACTATTAACAAATCAATAATCCTGGGGTCTAGAATTTGAGGGTAAACAGAGCAAGAGAGAATCCTGGAAAGATGGGCAAAAGTTAAATTTTGTGTACTAGAATTATTTCTGAAACAGTTTGAGCTATATCCTGTAGACAAAGGATTTGAAGGAAGCAACAATATAAATAAAGTATCAGATTTGGTATTACAGAAAGCTGCTTAAGGAGTAGAATATTAAGAAGCTACTACTGATTTGATACATGAATTTAGGGCAGTTAAAGTATAATTTTCCAAAGGCAAAACTGTGAAACTCATACAAACAGCAAATTAATACAAATAAATATGGTGCTCAACAAGTATTGTTCGTGAGGAAAACATTAACAGTTGAGAAACTAGTTAATACGACTAGTTAAACGACTAGTTAAACGATTGAGTGACTGAACTGAACTGAACTGAACATTTAACTTCACTAAATCTGAGACCTTTAATCAATAGCTAATAGTGAATTGAAGTATCAGTACATTTCCCTAAACTTTGAATGAATCCACATTCCTGTATGAAAACACATGTCATCCACTTTCTTGCCCATTTCCATCTGTAATAAATTTTTCTTACTTAGGAAAACTATATTATCAGCATTTTAATATGTACTGTCCCTTCCATTAAGTTTATGAGCCATTTCATTACATGTAATTAAATAATTTAATATATGCATAGTTAAATACTATTATATCATAGTATATTATATAACTCATTTTGAACTTTCGGAGAAAATGTGCCACCTGAGCAAAACTTCTCTTCTCTGAGAATCCTCATAAACAGCATTAAGCAGTGAACTCTATCATTTTTGAAACTTGTTTTCAGAATATCTGTTTTGTCAAACAGTGTAATATATTATACTTTTAAAAAAGCAGCTCTTTTTTTTCCATCATGTAACCAAGTAGCTCAGTATGCAAATTTTCCTCTGAATAAGCTGCAATCCTGGGCTTCTGGCCTCAGTGTTCTGCAGGAGAAGCATGTGGACCTTCAGTGCAGTTCAGTTCAGTTCAGTCGCTCAGTCGTGTCTGACTCTTTGCGACCCCATGAATAACAGCACGCCAGGCCTCCCTGTCCATTACCAACTCCCGGAGTTCACTCAGACTCATGCCCATCGAGTCCGTGATGCCATCCAGCCATCTCATCCTCTGTCGTCCCCTTCTCCTCCTGCCCCCAATCCCTCCCAGCATCACAGTCTTTTCCAATGAGTCAACCCTTCGCATGAGGTGGCCAAAGTACTGGAGCTTCAGCTTCAGCATCACTCCCTCCAAAGAAATCCCATTGCTGATCTCCTTCAGAATGGACTGGTTGGATCTCCTTGCAGTCCAAGGGACTCTCAAGAGTCTTCTCCAACAGCACAGTTCAAAATCATCAATTCTTTGGCGCTCAGCCTCCTTCACAGTCCAACTCTCCCATCCATAGATGACCACAGGAAAAACCATAGCCTTGACTAGGCGGACCTTAGTCGGCAAAGTAATGTGTCTGCTTTTGAATATGCTATCTAGGTTGGTCATAACTTTTCTTCCAAGGAGTAAGCAGGGCTATTACATTATTGACATTGCTCTGCTCATCAGTAGTTCTTAGATTATACTGAAGGTAACAAGGAAGACTTGTGGCTTTTATTGGGTTTCCCTTGAATGTGGACTCTGTGGCCAGGAATCCAGTATGTGCCATGTTGAAGAAATCTGCTAGTATCCCTTCCTGTGGATGCTCATCCTGAATTTGTTTCAAAAAAAAAAAAATTCTGTGATATCAGCATCTTGACCATGCCTTACTGGATAATAACAATATTTTTATAGGAGAAACTAAAAGCTTGAAACTTGTGATTTACTCCCACATTCCTTAGTAGGAAATATGAGTATATGTAGCAACATACTTTATATGTTGATAAGAAAGAAAGTGAAGTCGCTCAGTAGTGTCAGACTCTTTGCAGCCCCATGTACTGTAGCCTACCAGGCTTCTCCATCATAGAATTTTCCAATCAAGAGTACTGGAGTAGGTTGCCATTTCCTTCTCCAGGGGATCTTCCCAACCCAGGGATCGAACCCAGGTCTCCCACATTGTGGGCAGACACTTTAATATCTGAGTCATCTGGGAAGCCCTTTATATGTTGATATGGTTTTATTATTACAAATGAGGACTAGGTGCCCTTAGTGAAAAATATGAAGAGACTATTAAATACCATATAGAAGAAATTTCAGCTATCAACT
>SJYA01000119.1:0-24780 GCA_006410615.1 Neotragus moschatus
TGATGCTTTTGAACTGTGGTGTTGGAGAAGACTCTTGAGAGTCCCTTGGACTACAAGAAGATCCAACCAATCCATTCTGAAGGAGATCAACCCTGGGATTTCTTTGGAAGGACAGATGCTAAAGCTGAAACTCCAGTATTGTGGCCACCTCATCCGAAAAGTTGATTCACTGGAAAAGACTCTGATGCTGGGAGGATTGGGGGCAAGAGGAAAAGGGGATGACACAGGATGAGATTGCTGGATGGCATCACTGACTTGATGGATGTGAGTCTGACTGAACTCCGGGAGTTGGTGATGGACAGGGAGGCCTGGTGTGCTGTGATTCATGGGGTCACAAAGAGTCGGATACGACTGAGCAACTGAACTGAACTGAACTATTCATTTATCCTTTTATGTCTGTTAATATTTGCCTTATATACTGAGGTATTTCTATGTTGGGTGCATACATATTTACAATATTTTCTTCTTAAATTGATCCCTTGATTATTATTATGTATAATCCTTCTTTGTCTCTTCTAACAGTGTTTATTTTAAAGTCTATTTTGTCTGATATAAGTATTGATTGCTATTTCAGTATTCCTTTGATTTCTATTTCTGTGGAATATCTTTTTCCATCTCCTCACTTTCAATCTGTATGTGTCTCTACATCTGAAAGGAGTCATTTTTAGGTAGAAAATATATGAGTCCTCCTGATTTTGTATCAATTCAAGGAGTCTAGATCTTTTTGTTGGATCATTCAGTCCAGTTACACTTAAGGTAATCATTGATGAATATGTTCCTAATGACATTCTTTCAGTTGTCTTGGATTTGTAGATCTTTTTCTTCATTTTCTCTTTGGTTCTCTTGTGATTTGATGACTATCTTTCGTATTGTGTTTGGAGTTTCTTTTTCTTTTCTGGGTGTATATCTATTAAAGATTATTGTTTTGCAGTTACCATGGTGAAACCCAGCATTTTAAATAGTTACCAAATAATTCTCAAGAAGGGATAATACATATTACCTTTCATTGTTAAATATTTACTTTGCTTCCATTTTATTTTTTCTAAGTTGTGTAGCAGTGAATATTTGGTACAGAGAGTGATTTTTAAAATTTTAGAAATTTTTGTGTGATCATAGGAGTAAGATTATTAGGACAAAAGATAATATTTCCATTTTCTTGCAAAAAAAAAAAAGGTGAATTCATTATCTTATGTGGACAATATATGAGAGTGCTCATTGTCTCCCCTAATTTAAGTGAAATATTTTTGCTTGGTTTCTATTAGCCAGATTGAAGACTAATAAAGTCATTTTCATGACCTATAGGAAGGAAAACTGGAGAGGAGCAATTTTGTTAAAGTAACTTAAAACTTAAGTTACTTAAAATTTACTTTAAAAATTTTTTTAAAGTAACTTAAGTATAGTTACAGGTTAATTTCCCTGAACTTCAAAAATGAAATGCTATGCATGGAATTTTAGCATAAAAGGAACAAAAGAACAGCTACCATTTCTTTTATTTTTCTATATAGGGAAACTAAGGAAGTAGTGAAGAACATTTCTTAAAGCCAAGGGGTTTCTTACTCAACATTATGCAACTTATTTGTACTTGAACATAATTTGGTGTGCAGTTTATACAAATCATATAAGTATTATTCATAATCACCATTTTATTTCATTCTTTAGTATTCAGTCCTTTTGAAACTAATAAAACATATGATGTCATGAATAATCAAGGAGAACGACTTTACTTTGCAGAAGAGAAAAGTAATTGTTTCATCAGACATCTCTGTGGACCTTCAAGGCCTTTTACGATGACAATTTATGATAATGTAGGATGTGATGTCATTACTCTGCATAAAGCTCTAAAATGGAGCTGTTGCTGGAGTAACTGCTGCCTACAAAAGGTCAGTAAATATTATTTCTACAACGTGATTCGAATGTATTTGAGTTCCTTCAAAAAACCTTAACACTGGGCAGTATGTTAAAATTAAAACACTGGGGCAAAGGATAATCTGGAATGAAATATGTCAGAGAGAGAATTACATACTATCTCATACTTTCAGAATAAGACCCATGTGTAACACTGTAAATATTTTTCCGGCAATGAAAGTTTAAAGAAATTTAGATTTTTAGAAGTTTTCTATTGTAAAATATCATTGTGACTTTTTTCCAAACTTAATCATCTTATTTTGTATTGGGGTATAGCTGGTTAACAATTTTGTGTTTGTTTAAGGTAAACAGTGAAGGGACTCAGCCATTTATATACATGTATCTCTTCTCCCCTAAACCTCTCTCCCATCCAGGCTGGCATATAACATTGGGCAGAATTTCATGTGCTAGGCAATAGGCCCTTGTTGGTTACCCATTTAAAATATAGCAGTATGTAATGTGTACATGTGGAGAAGGAAATGGCAACCCACTCCAGTATTCTTGCTTAGAGAATTTCATGGACAGAAGAGCCTGGTGGGCTGCTGTCCATAGGGTTGCACAGAGTTGGACATGACTGAAGCGATTTAGCATGCATGTATGCATTGGAAGAGGAAACGGCAACCCACTCCAGTATTCTTGCCTGGAAAATCCCAGGGACAGAGGAGCCTGGTGGGCTGCTGTCTACAAGGTCGCACAGAGTTGGACACGACTGAAGTGACTTAGCAGCAGCAGCAGCAGCAGCAGCAGCAGCAGCAGTGTGTACATGATCTTCCCAAAATGCTAACTATCCCTTCCCCCTGGCAACCATAAGTCATTTTCTAAGTGAGTCTCTTTCTGTTTTTTAAGTTCATTTATATAATTTCTTTTTAGATTCCACATTTAAGGAGTGTCATAAGATATTTCTCCTTCTCTGTCTGACTTCATTCAATTTGACACTCTCTAGGACCATCCATGTTGCTGCAAATGGCATTATTTCATTCTTTTTAATGGCTGAGCAATATTCAATTGTATATATGTACCACATCTTCTTTATCCATTCCTCTGTTTATGGGCATTTAGGTTGCTTCCATGTCTTGGCTATTGTAAAGAGTGCTACAATGAACACTGGGGTGCATGTATCCTTTAGGATAATGTTTATCTCCAGATGTATGCCCAGGAGTGGAACTGCAAGGTCATAGGGTAAGCTGTTTATAGTTTCCTAAGGAACCTCTATGCTGTTCTCTATATTGCATTTCCCTGTGCATATTTATTAGCTACTGAATATATAGTATTTAAATCTTTTGCCCTTCCTAAAATTAGCCAATTCATCTTACTGAGTTATAAGCATTCTATAGATAGTGTGAATACAAGCCTTTTCTCAGATGCATGTATTGCCAATATTGTACCCAGGATTACGGCTTGGCTTTTCATTTTATCACCCTTTGAAAAAAAGGAGAGTTTCAATTTTGATAAAATCTAATTTATCATATATATTATTTTATTGTCCATGACTTTAAGAACTTACGTAAAAAAATTGCCTATTACAAAATAGCAAAGACTTCCTTATATTTCTTCCAGAAATTATATATTTAGGTCTAGTTCCATTTCAAGTTAATTTTTCATACCTGTGAGGGAAGAGCTGAGATTTCTTTATTATTTAATATCCAATTGTTTGAACACCATGTTTTGAAAAAAGACTACCCTTACCATAGAATTGTCTTTTATATCTTTGAAAATAAATTGTCGATATATGTGTGTACCTTTTTCTGGAATCTGCTCTCTTCCACTGTTCCATTGATCTGTTGTTATTGTTTAGTCACTAAGTTGTATTCAATTATTTGTGACCCCATGGACTGCAGCATGCCAGGCTTCCTTGTCCTTCACTAACTCCCAGGATTTACACTGGTCTATACATATAGCTATATACAGATATGTACCCTTATGCCAATACTACACTGTACTGAGTACCTAGCTTTAAAGTCTTAATACTAGCCAGTATGAGCATTCTAATTTTAGTTTGCTTTTTTAAAAGTGTTTGATTCTGTTAAGTATTTTGCATTTTCATATGTTTCAAAAGAATATTTTATATTACTTGAAACTTCATGCCAAGATAGTGATTTGGATGGCATTGAATCTATTTGTTAATTTAGGGAAATAGTGGTTTATTTGGCTCCCCAGGTGGGCTCAGTGGTAAAGAATGAAGGAAGTACAGGAACCACAGGTTCAATCCCTGGGTCAGGAAGATCCCCTGGAGTAGGAAATTGCAACCCACTCCAGTATTCTTGCCTGGAACATTCCATGGACAGAGCCTGGAGGGGTACAGTCCATGGGCTCGCAAAGAGTTGGACAAAACTGAGCCACTGAGCATGATTTCTTTTACTTATTTAATTTTTGGTTGTGCTGGATCTTAGTTGCTGTGTGTGGGCTTTCTCTAGTTGTGTAGAGCAAGGGATAATCTTTAGTTGTGGTGCATGGGCATCTCATTGCAGTGGCTTCTCTTGTTGCATAGCACAGGCTCTAGACTCATGGGTTTTAGTAGTTGCAGCGTGCAGGCTCAGTAGTTGTGGCACATGGGCTTAGTTGCTCCACAGCATATGGAATCTTCCTGGACGAGAGACTGAACTAGTCTCCCCTACATTGGCAGGCAGATTCTTATCCAGTGTGCCAGCAGGAAAGTTCAGGAAGTGATTTTTTACTAACACAATATCTTTGCTTGATGACTATGGTATATTTCTCCTTAGATTTAGGTCTTCTTTAATAACTCCTGGTAGTTATCTTCAGTACATAGTCTTATAAGTACCCTATTAGGACTAAATGAAAGTATTTCATATTTTTAGATAACAATTAAGTGAAAGTGAAAGTCGCTCAGTCGTGTCTGACTCTGCAAGCCCATGGACAATAAAGTCCATGGAATTCTCCAGGACAGAATACTGGGTAGCCTTTCCCTTCTCCAAGGGATCTTCCCAACCCAGGGATTGAACCCAGGTCTCTCACACTGCAAGCAGATTCTTTACCAGCTGAGCTACAAGGAAGATACAATTAAAAATATATTCAAATTAAATATTTCATATATGTTGCTCACATATAGAAAAACAATTGAGCCTTGATTATTGATTCCTTACCCTTTGACAGCCAAAAATCTCTTATGAATTCTATCAGGAATTTATATATTCCTTAAGGTTTTCTCCTCCATTCTGAAGGAGATCAGCCCTGGGATTTCTTTGGAAGGAATGATGCTAAAGCTGAAACTTCAGTACTTTGGCCACCTCATACGAAGAGTTGACTCATTGGAAAAGACTCTGATGGGAGGGACTGAGGGCAGGCAGAGAAGGGGACGACAGAGAATGAGATGGCTGGATGGCATCACTGACTCGATGGGTATGAGTCTGAGTGAACTCCGGGAGTTGGTGATGGACAGGGAGGCCTGGCGTGCTGTGATTCGTGGGGTCGCAGAGTCGGACACGACTGAGCAACTGAACTGAACTGAACTGAAGGTTTTCTCCAACTACATAATAGGAAAATAAAGTTTTACTCCTGCTTTTCTTATCTGTATGCTTTTTATTTATATGTGTATATGTATAAATGTCACATTTATTTATTGTCAACTTTCTAGTTAAGAATACTAAGATTGAACATAACAAAGGATAGTCTTGCCTTTTGTACTGATTTTTAAGATCTAATCTTTAAATATGACATTCTTCTGTANATAAAGTTTTACTCCTGCTTTTCTTATCTGTATGCTTTTTATTTATATGTGTATATGTATAAATGTCACATTTATTTATTGTCAACTTTCTAGTTAAGAATACTAAGATTGAACATAACAAAGGATAGTCTTGCCTTTTGTACTGATTTTTAAGATCTAATCTTTAAATATGACATTCTTCTGTAGTTTTTTGCATTTAAAAATTTTCTTTCATACATTTTCTTAGGTTGAGGAAGCTCTCATTTATTCCTAGTTTTCTGAGTTTATATCATAAATAAATTTTGTATTTTGTCAAATATTTTTCCACATCTACTCATTTGATTATATGACTTTTCTCTTTTAATCTGTGACTATGTAAACTTCATCAAATGATCTTTTTAAATGTTAAATCAACTTGACGTTCTTGAGGTAAATTGCACTTGTACACATTTGCTATTATTTTTATATATTTCTGGATTCACTTTGCTAACAGTTTGTGTTTATGTATATGATATATATGCCTGTATTATTCCTTTAAGTTTTTGTGTGGCTTCAGAATCAGGATGTTGGTTTCAAAAAGAAAGTTGGAACTATTCCTTATTTTCTTCTGAAAAAGCTTGTGTAAGATTTGTATTATTATCTTATTTAAATATTTTATTATGTTCTTTCAGTTCAGTTTAGTTGCTCAGTCGTGTCTGACTCTTTGCAACCCCATGAACTGCAGCACGCCAGGCCCCCCTGTCCATCACCAACTCCCAGAGTCCACCCAAACCCATGTCCATTAAGTCGATGATGTCATCCAGCCATCTCATCCTCTGTCGTCCCCTTCTCCTCCNTATCTATCTATCTATCTATACTCACATATATATGTGTGTGTCTGTTTGAGGTGTGTTTATAACATGGTAGATATTTTTCTACAATTTTTTAACTTGAAGATTATATCAGTATGTATAGAACTTCCTCAGTCTCACAAATGGTTGCATAATAAGCCATTTTATGGATGATATGCCATAATTTATTCAACTAGTCTCTGTTGATTTTAATGAACTGGATTTTAAATCACTATGAGCATAAAGAACTTCAATGAAGTCATATTTGTATTGTCATAAAGGTACAAAAGTTCTTGGCATATTGGATAATAAACAGCTTTGGTGTGATTTGTGCTTTTAAGGCATAAAAATTTTAAAAGTGATCCTCATAAGCACCAACTATTATTATCATCCCTCTTTCCCAAGTGGAAAATTAATTTCAGAGAGGTGAGTGATCTGTCCATATTTCATGTGGTTGGTGAGCAGCAGCAGCAGATCTCAATTCAGAGATTTCAACATCCAAATCTTCTTTTTCACTTCCATGCATGTGGGCTAAGTTGCTTCAGTCATGTCCAACTCCTTGCAACCCAATGGACTGTAGCTCATCAGGCTCCTCTGTCAGTGGGATTCTCCAGGCAAGAATACTGGAGTGGATTGCCATGCCCTCCTCCAGGGGATCTTCCTGACTCAGGGATCAAACCTACATCTCTTGCATCTCCTGCATTAGCAGTCGGGTTCTTTACCATACCACCACCTAGAAAGCCCTTTCACTTCTCCATCAGTCCTCAAATATAGAGCATGCCTAAAACTCAAGAGTTCTGTTCACATATGCAAAAACTTAAGTAAAGGTGGCATATAAGTAAATATAGTCTTATTTACAAATCAAATATATCTAATTTGATTAATACTGTATGTTTTTTAATATTTTGTAGCTAAAAGTTGAGGCCCCTCCTGGAGAAATAATTGGATATGTTTATCAATGCTATCACCCATTTTTGCCAATGTTTAAAATAAAAAATGAAAATAAGGAGAATTTAATGAAAATCAGAGGGCCATGTGTTGTTTCTAGCTGTCTCAAGGATCTAAATTTTAATGTGAGTAATTCATTATGTTTTGGGATATCATGCTCAAATTAGTTAATAGTTTGATACTTTTCTAATGCAGATAGTTAATTAAGGTGATTAAAACAAAAACGTTATAATTATTACTATGCCTATTTGCCTAATTTTTAAATTGAATTTCTAATTCATAATTTCTTTGCTTAATTAAGCCCTACAGTTTGTGAAGCTTATAAGGCATCTTTTAATCTATATTTTAAGTGTTTAACTATCAAACAAGAAGCTTTGTATTTAATATTTGAAAATATGGAAAAAGAAAATTACCTTTATTTCAATAATGACATAATCCAGCATTAATTATAAATAATATATTAATGCTAATTTTTATAAAATTCTGAAATTGCTATGATATAATTTTATTAATGTTTTGTGTGCTTACTGATTTACTTCTCAGAAAATGGCCAACATTAAGATAATAATTTAGGAAGTAAACTACTAAATATAGTTAACAAAACTAACCCACTACAGTTGTTTAAATCTGTAGATTCCTAAGCAACAGAGAATATTGTCTTGGTATGATAAGATATTCTACTTGAAAAAAGTACTGTTTGTCAGCCTTTTAACAAGGATATTTTTGCTTGTTTTAATATCTGAAATGTATAATCAGAAATTTGGACACAGCGTAGTTAAAATACTACCTGAGTTTTTTCCTCCTCTAGAATTATGTCAGTTCAGTTTAGTGATGCTAATTCTGATTGGCACTTGCATGCACTGATTAAAGAAGGCATACTTAAAAATTAATTATAATAATAATGGTTTATTTGAAATTTTAATAAAATGAGCATACAGGACTCTTTTCTATTTCAAGTTGAAAACCAGTAGAACAGGGTGTTCTTTGCTTAAAACTCTGGAAGGTAAAGCTACCTTGCCTCATTTTTTTAATCATACCAGTATTTTATCTCACATTATGGTACAGTAAATTCTACTTTATTCTACTGTCTTAAGAACTTTCTCTAAGGTATTTAATATACTTCCTATTCCTTCTAAATTTGAAACAAAGCCAATTTATAGTTGGCACCTGTAGGTAACCTCACAGAGTAAGGAACAAGAAGGAGGTAATGATTCTGTGAGTAAGTCATCTTGTGCACAAATGTGGGCAAATCTTTTAATACTTTTGGTTATGAAAAAGAGGAGACATGTAAAGGAGCAGCTAGTTATAGAGCAGGACTGCTGCTGCTGCTGCTGCTGCTAAGTTGCTTCAGTCATGTCTGACTAGGATGTGGCAAATAAGATGTTTATCTCAGGTAAAAAATTACAACGGATACCAAAAAACCTGGTAATTAAGATAAATGATATTTGAATATATTTTTAACATCAAAATTAATGCAAACGTCTATTATAAACAAATACCAAACTTTAGATAAGACAGAAACTAACTCTGCATCTATATGACCTGTCTCCCTGTATTACCATAAACCTGTTCCTGACTGGGTCAGGGCACAGAGTGGACAAGGAGGTATATTTATGAAAGGTATTTCCTTAGTACATTTTGATTTTAAAGGAAAGAAGCCACATTGGAGGAAAAATGTGGAGAAACAACAGAAACTGAATGTTTGATGAACTTTGTCTCTTACTTGGTATGGAACCTAAGGCATGTAGGGAACTGGTCTTGAACAGGTGTAGAAATGGCCCATTCATCACACTACAAAGGAAGCAGGGAGTGTTGATACAGATAGAATAACTTTCTAGGCTGGTGTCTGCGAGTTTAGTAAGTTTGCTCCTATTATCTCCTCAATGGGTATGATAAGCTATTTTGCTGAGGGTAATAGGGAAAGATGTGTTCAGAGTTCTGGAAAAACTGGATGTTTGACATAATCATGTAAAACTCTTCCATATTTCTATTCCCCAATTTCCTTAGCATTACTTACAAGGCTAGGCAGACCTAGCCCTCCATGCCTCTTTTTTCTTACTGATTTTCTACCATTATCTCCTTTACTCATTTTGCTCCAGCCATGTTCCTTCCTAAATCAGAGCCTTTTAACATATAGCTGACTCTCTCTAGGAGGCTCTCATTTTCCCTATTCCTCTGTCACTAGGAATTTCCCTATTCCTGCCAGTCCTCCAAATCTTAGCTCAAATGATGCTTTGCCTAAGAAGTTTTCTCTAAAACCATCCCTCCAATTCTTTCAGTCTGCCTATTATCTCCCTATTATACTCCATCATATCACACTTCCTTTTCCTTCTGGCATTCATTACAAAATAAGCAGTGGAATTTATCACAGATGTATTGTTTTATATTTACATGAGTATCTCTTATATTGAGAAATAACGTTAGTTGGTACAAGAAGTTGTACTCTAGGGAGTCTAAATGAGTAAAGGAGAAAAGGTCATGAGGAAATTGCAGAGGGATTCAGAAAATTAGGATCTCTTAGGAAAGAGTTAGCTGTGTAGAAGAGAGGAAAAGCTAGTGGTTTTCATTTCACAATTAAATGGATTCTCAATCAAATTTAAGCAAATTATATAAATATAATTTTATATAATATGCATTATATATAAAACATAATATATATATGTATACATATATATAAAATCACTTGTATCCAATCAATTTGAAAATTTTCCTTTAGGTAGACATTGTCTATACATGTTTTTAGAGGCTATTTTCTGATCTTACTGAATATTGTTTTCATTTCAGGGTACATCATTATGATATTATAACTCATATGGGTCATATGTAATTAGTAAAACTGATGTAGGAATGCTTGTTGTTTTTATTTCAGGGGTTTTAATCTAAGATTAAAAATATTTTTTTATTTTAGTTATTGTCTCTGGATGAAGAAATAATTATTGGTAAGATTTCAAATCAGTGGATTGGATTTATGAGAGAACTTTTCACCAATACCAATAGATTTGGGATCCAGTTTCCATTTGATCTTGATGTTAGAATAAAAGCACTGATGCTTGGAGCAAGTTTCCTCATTGTGAGTCTATTTTCATTCTATTTTAGCTACACATTAATTTTCTGAGATTATCACTATACTTTTGCTATTATTTCTCCTCAAATCACCAAGATCAATTGCAATCTGGCTTTTGGTCTAGTCCTCAGTTCAGTTCAGTTCAGTTGCTCAGTCGTGTCCGACTCTTTGCGACCCCATGAATCGCAGCACACCAGGCCTCCCTGTCCATCACCAACTCCTGGAGTTCCCTCAGATTCACGTCCATCAAGTCAGTGATACCATCCAGCCATCTCATCCTCTGTCATCCCCTTCTCTTCCTGCCCCCAATCCTTCCCAGCATCAGAGTCTTTTCCAATGAGTCAGTTCTTTGCATGAGGTAGCCAAAGTACTGGAGTTTCAGCTTTAGCATCATTCCTTCCAAAGAAATCCCAGGGCTGATCTCCTTCAGAATGGACTGGTTGGATCTTCTTGTAGTCCAAGGGACTCTCAAGAGTCTTCTCCAACAACACAGTTCAAAAGCATCAATTCTTTGGCGCTCAGCTTTCTTCACAGTCCAACTCTCACATCCATACATGACCACAGGAAAAACCATAGCCTTCACTAGATGGACCTTAGTCGGCAAAGTAATGTCTCTGCTTTTGAATATACTATCTAGGTTGGTCATAACTTTTCTTCCAAGGAGTAAGCGTCTTTTAATTAGTAAGGTCTAGTCCTAGGTCCCCAAATTACATCATGGATTGAGTGTTCACACTCCAAAGGAAATAAAAGCTAGAATGTCCTGGAAATGTGATCATTAGAGTTGAATTCCTTTGCCCTAATGAAAAATAAGAAAAAGTCACTGAAAATAAGAATACAATGTTTCATTCAATGTAATTTACTGTTATTTTTTCAGTGGTAAGAATCCATTTGCCAATGCAGGAGACTCAGGAGACTCAAGTTCAGTCCCTGGGTCAGCAAGATCCTCTGGAGAAGGAAATGGCAACCCACTCAAATATTCTTGCCTGGGAAATCCCATGGACTGAGGAGTCTGATAGTCTACGGTCCATGGGGTTGCAAAGAGTCAGACATAACTGAGTGACTGACCACATACATACACCAAGAATTTAAAATTTTACAGTAAGAACTTTTTTAAACAGTTCATTGAAAAGGGTAATCATTGCCCATTTGGAGACCACAGATATGTAGAAATATTTAAAAAGAATTTGTCATTCTTGATTTCATTGGTTCTTAGGAGAAAATGAATATAGCAACTATCTTCATTCTCCAAATATTATGAAATAACAGGAAATGGCAGAAGAAGTATTCAGGGATGTATCATACAGTATTAAGTAATTTGGAAAAAGAGAAAAATAAACAGATTAGATAGCAGATCAAATGTAGATGAGGAAAAAATTAGTGAACTGGGATATATAGTTGAGGAAATTATTCATAATAACCTACAGAGACAAGGAAATATAAAAGTCAAGAGTCTCAAGGTAGGATAGGGAATAATAACTGCTAAAAAAAATTTCCAGAAGAAACATGAGTTCAGTGAGGCAAAAAGGACAACATATCTTAAGTAATATAATTAAAAAATTAACACCTATAGAAATCACAGTGAGGTAGCAAAACAGTAAAGAAAAATAAGTAACCAGAAAGAAAAGAAAAATCTACTACAAACAAGACTGACAATTGCCTTCTTAATAGAAAGAGTGGAAATCAGAGAGAATAGAATAATATCTTCAAAATACTGAAAAACAGTTTTAACTCTCAATTTCAATTTTCTTCAAGAATATCTCAAGGAGAAGAGCAAAATAAATAAGTTTTTTTTTTAAAAAAGCACATTTTTTTACTCATATAGATCATTTCTAAAGGAGATAATTCAGGAAGGACATAATCTGAGAATAATCATCTGAGGTTCAATAATAAGAGCAAATAAAATGCTAACTATATTTGTGAATGTAAATGTGTTTTTACAAATAAATAGCAGAAGAGGTTCAAGATGGCAGTGTAAGAACCACTTGAATTCACCTCCTCCTATGGGCACGTCAAATTAACTTCTACATATGGAATAATTGTGGCTTCCCCAGTGGCTCAGAGGTAAAGAATTTGTCTGCAATGCAGCAGATGAAGGAATCACATGACTGAAGCAACTGAGCACACATACATGTACATGGAATATTTCCTTCTGAAAAAAAGGCTGAAAACTAGCTAAACAACTCTTCAATGATGAAGGATAAAAAGATCAATATAGGATAGAGAAACAGAGATGTGTTCTCACCAAAAAAATGCACATCTGGTGTGGAGACGCAATAGGGAGGGCTCTCACAAACATAGAGCTTATCCCTAGAAGCAAAGGGTTGGTGCCCTACTTCAGGCATTCCAAGTCTTGGGACCCGCACTGGAGAAATGAACACCCAAACATCTGGCCTTGGAAACCAATAGGGCCAAGGTTCAGGTCATTCAAAGTGCTGCAGGGAACAGAGATTCCTCTCTTAAAGGGCTTACATGCAGATTCACCCCAAGACAGTACATAAGCTGCAGTTTGAAAAACATCTAAATAATATTAGCTAGTGAAGGGGGTTCACTAGCTAATCTTAAAGCATGTTCTAGAGGGAAGAGGGCCTGTGGGACTTTCCAGATAAAGTTGCTAGCATTTTATGCTTTTTTATTCTCATTCTACATTGTAAGGGCCAGCACTAGTAGGTACCAGTTTTGCTACTGTGCTAGTGCTGGTGGTTATACTCTGCCAGCAGCCTTGTTAAAGCCAGCAGGCATGCCTTGGCTTCAAGCTCACCTGCAGTCCTGCTAAAGCCAACAGATATACACAGCCAACACAGGGGGATATCCCTTGTTCACCTGATTCTGGTGGCCAGGGGTGCTTGGGCTTCTGGGCCCCAAGTGACTGAAACAGTCTGAGAGAGTTCTTCGCAGGCTACCATGGTCAGACCATGACATAGACAGGAGGATAAAACATAGTCCTAGTCTTCCTATGAAAAAGGCTTCTTTACATAGAACATGGGAGCCTCAACTTGAGGGGCAGGTTTCAGGTTTACCATACATCTAGAGGCTATGAAGTTGTTCTCAGGGAACATAGGCTGGGAAGTTCTTTTTTGTACTCTCTTTCAGTCTTGCTTCAGCTTAAGGTACTTACTAGGAAGGAGGTTACACATTCATCTAGAGTCTCAGTATCTGCAAATGTCACCAAGGGATACATGCAAATTACTTGATTTGGAGTCCAGCAGGGTTTATAACTATACTCCCAAAGAACTGAATATATTTACATACCCTAAAAACTGCTGCTTGAGGATGTGGCATCCAGTGAGCCTGTAACTAGGTCCTGACAGACTCCTCCTTTGAACACTGAAAAGTCTTGATTTCAACCACTGGGCCCTAAAATCTGGGTGCTTAGATAATCACAAAAGTTTGAGAGATAACTAAGAGCAAGGGTTAGGTAAATGATAAGGTTCATCTCCTATACAAGACCATTCCTTCAAGACTGGGAGAGGTAGCTGCTTTGCCTAACATAACACAGAGTCAAGCAAAATGAAGAAACAGAGAAATACACTCCAAATGAAAGAACAAGATAAAACATCAGAAAATAAAATTTAATGAAATGGAGATAAATAACTTACCTAATAAAGAGTGCAAAATAATGGTCCATAGAAATGGTCACTAAACTCAGAAGACTGAATGAACACAGTATATTTTTATACTCTGCAAAAAAAAAAAAAACATTAGAACTAATAAATAAATTCAGTAAAGTTGCAGGTTACAAAATCAATACACAAAAACCTGTTGTGTTTTTATATGCTAGAAATGAACTATCAGAAAGAGAACTTAAGAAAACAATCTCATTTACAAGGAAATCAAAAAGAATAAAATAACTAGGAATAAATTTACCAAAAAGTGAAAGACCTGTACACTGAAAACTATAAGACACTGATGAACAACTAAAGAAGACAAATAAATAAATGGAAAGATATTACATGTTCATGGGTTGGAAGAATTAGTTCAGTTCAGTCACTCAGTCATGTCCAACTCTTTGCAACCCCATGGACTGCATAACTCCAGGCTTCCCTGAACATCACCAGCTTCCGGAGTTTGCATAAAGTAATGTACATCAAGTCAATGATGCCATCCAACCATCTCATCCTCTGTTGTCCCCTTCTCCTCCTGCCTTCAGTCTTTCCCAGCATCAGAGTATCTTCAAATGAGTCAGCTCTTCACATCAGGTGGCCAAAGTATTGGAGTTTCAGCTTCAGCATTAGTCCTTCCAATGAATATTCAGGGTTCATTTCCTTTAGGATGGACTGATTGGATCTCCTTGCAGTCCAAGGGACTCTCAAGAGTCTTCTCCAACACCATAGTTCAAAAGTATCAATTCTTTGGTGTTCAGCTTTCTTTAGTTCAACTCTCACACCCATACATGACTGCTGGAAAACCCATAGCTTTCACTATATAGACTTAATATGCTGTCTAGGTTGGTCATAGCTTTTCTTCCAAGGAGCCAAATGTCTTTTAATTTCATGGCTGCAATCACCATCTGCAGTGATTTTGGAGCCCAAAAAAATAGTCCGTCACTGTTTCCATTGTTTCCTCATCTATTTGCCACGAAGTCATGGGACCAGATGCCATGATCTTCGTTTTCTGAATGCTGAAGTTTTTTTTCAGTCTCCTGTTTCACTTTCACTGGTCCATATTTCCTAAAGTAAATAGAACAAATAATCCTAAAATATATATGGAACCACAAAAAATACTGAAAGTCAAAGCAATCTTGAGAATGAAGTACAACACTGTAGGCATCATGCTCCCTGATTTCAAATTATATTAAAAAGTCATAGTAATCAAACTAGCATGATATTTGTATAAAAACAGATACATAGATAATGAAAAAGCATAGTAACCTCAGAAATAATGCATGCATATACGATTGATTTATGACAAAGTAGCCAAGAATATACAATGGGGAAAGTATTGGCTCTTAAATAAATGTTAATAAAACTAAATAGACACATGCAAAAAAATAAAATTAGACTATCGTCTTATACCATTCACCAAAATCAACTTAAAATGTTTTAAAGAATTAAATATAAGACCAGAGACCATAAAAATCCTACAAGAAAACACAGGTGATGAACTCCTTGATATTGTTCTAAATGAGGAATTTTTGGATCTGACTCCAAAGGCGGGGCAACAAAAGCAAAATAAACATGTGGCTTTATTTGTTTTTTAAGGAATCTCCAAACTGTTTTGAATTGTGGCTTTATCAATTTACATTTCTACCAACAGTGCAGGAGTTTTCCCTTTTCTCCACATCCTTTCCAGCATTTATTATTTGTAGATTTTTTTAAGATGGCCATTTTGACTGGTGTGAGATGATGCCTCATGGTAGTTTTGACTTGCAATTCTCTAATAATAAGCAGTATTGATCCAGCAGTTCCCACTACTGGGTATTTAGCCTGAGAAAACCATAATTCAAAAAGACACGTGTGCCCCAATGTTCATAGCACCGCTATTTACAATAGCTATGACAAAGAAGCAACCTGAGTATCCACTGATAGATGCATGGATAAAGAAGTTGTACACACACACACACACACACACACACACACACACACAATGGAATATTACTCAGCCACAAAAAGAAATGAATTTGAGTCAGTTGAAGTGAAGTAGAGGAACCTAAAGCCTGTTCAATGGAGTGAAGTAAGTCAGAAAGAGAAAAACAAGTATTGTTAATATATATATATATAAAATATATATATGAGGGAAGCTCAAAAGGCAGGGAATATATGTATACTTATAGATGATTCATGTTGTTGTACAGCAGACACAAGCACAACACTATAAAGCATTTATCATCCAATTAAAAATAAATTAAAAAGACAACACATGAAACTACATCAGACTAAAAAGCTTCTAAACAGCAAGGACACCATCATCAAAATGAAAAGGCAACTTACTGAATGAGAGATGTCTGCAAATTTATATCCAATAAAAGTTAATATCCAAAATACAATTAGAACTCATACAACTCAGTAGTAAAGAATACACTAACAATATAATTTTTAAATGGGCAGAGAATCTGAATAGACATTTTCCCAAAGAAGACATGTACATGGCCAAGAGACACATGAAAAGATGCTCAACATCACTAATCATCAGAGAAATGTAAATTAAAACTTTAATGAGATGTCACCTCACATCTGTTTGAATCACTGTTATTTAAAAGACAAGAATAACAAGTGTTGGCAAGCACTTGGATGAAAAGGAATCGGTGTACACTATTGATGAGAATGTAAACTGGTACAACTACTGTGGTAAACAGTATGCAGGTACCTCAAAAAACTAAAAATATAACTTCCACATGAGTCAGAAATTCGACTTCTGGGTATTTACCTAACAAAATAAAAACTTTACCTTGAAAAGATATTTGCACCCTCACATTCATTGCAGCATTATTTAAAGTAGCCAAGTTATGGAAAATATAATGTAAAATGTAAATATCCATCAATAGATGAATGGACAAAGAAGATGTGGTACACTTATGATAGACTACTATTTAGCCATAAAAAACACTGAAATAAGTCAGAACAAGAAAGACAAATATCACATGATTTCACTTGTATGTGGAATTTAAAAGACAAAACAAACAAAACTGAACCATATTAAACTAATAGAAGAGATTGGAGAACAGGCAAAATAGGAGGAAAGAATCAAGATGTAAAAACTTTCTACTTATAAAATAAATAAGTGGATATGATATGTAGCATGATGACTCTAATAATATTGTATTGCATATTTGAAAAGGGCTAATATGATACATTTTAAAAGTTCTGTTTACAAGAAAAAATGTTGTAAATTTATATGGTAGTAGATTGTAACTGAACTTACTGCAGTGATCATTTTGCAGTGTATATAAATATCAAATCATTATGTTGTATATCTGAAACTAATACAGTATTTTATATCCATTGTGTCTCATAAAAAACAATAATAGCTAATGTCTAATTTGTGAGCTCAAAAAAAGCAACACTAAAATAATAGGCAACAAAAGTAAATAAGCTGTGAGAAAATTACTAGAATTACAATGTCATAAGGTCTTTGTATTGTTCAGGAGGTGAGTTAAGTATGCATGTTAATTTCATGGAGAACCACTGAAAAAATGAAAGGACTTTATAAACTGCAAACTAGTAGAGAGGAGAAATAGGAATAAAATACAAGCAAGTAAACAAATGAGTGAAAGAATCTAGGGGAAACAGCAAGAAGAAAAAAGTATACACAAAATGGGACAAATAGAAACAGGAAATTAAAATGGTAGAAAAGAGCTACCTATCCAGGTATATCAATATGTCAATTAAATATATTCTATACAATATCTTGGGCTTCCCTTGTAGCTCAGTTGGTAAAGAATCTGCCTGCAATGCAGGAGACCCAGATTCAATTCTTGGGCTGGGACGATCCCCTGGAGAAGGAAATGGCAACCCACTCCAGTATTCTTGCTTGGAGAATCCCATGGACAGAGGAGTCTGGCAGGCTACAGTCCATGCGGTTGCAAGAGCTGGACACAACTTAGCAACTAAACCACCACCACCACACAATATCTTATAATACCTACAATAAATGTAAATGGCCAAATATTGCAAGTAAAAGAATAGATATGGTTCGATTTGAGTTTTAAAATATTCAGAGGTTTTATATAGGAGACAGACCTAAAATAAAGACAAAAAAATTGAAAGAAAGAAAAAATGGGATAATTTAACAGAAAAACGCTAACCATAAGTAAGCTAATAAAGCAAGGTCGCTATGAAGAAAAAAAAATAGATGTTAGGACAAAAAACACTATTAGGGGCAGACAGAGGGTAACTACACAATGATAAAAGTTTTACTCAGAAGATACAAAAATTTTAGGGTTCTGTGTACCTAATATAAACCTGAAAATATAGAAAAACATGTTATATAGTTAGTGAGAAACTCATCATCATAGTGGAAAATTCACAGTTTTTAATTTTTACTCATTGTAGAAGACAAAACCTTAGTAAAGTTATTTAAATTTGGACAAAGAAATTAAGAAGCTTGATTTAAAGAATGTATGTAGAACTCTGTATCAAGCAAGTAGATAATATATTTTCAGCAATTTTTTATAAAAATTTTTCTCATAGTAGGTCAAGAAGGAAGTCTCAACATGTTTCAGAGAATGGGTATAATTTGGATCTTAATGTCTAAGCAAGTAACAGTAAATTAGATGTTGATGAAGATACACATTTTAAAATATTTTGTACAGGAAAAGATGTAAATAAGTCAGGGATAAAAAGTAACACAATAAAAATTTTAAAATACATTAAATTAATAATATTACATTTAAAAATGTTTAGAATGCAACTAAAAATGTTAAAAGTAATAATATAGCTATAAATACTTTTGAAGAAGATAAAAAAGTGAAAAATTAGTGAACTTAGTATCTATATAAAAGGTTAGTAAAAGAACAGAACAAACCCAAGGGACCATAAGGAAAGAAGTACTAAATTACTGATCATTACTGATCAAAAATAAATGAACAAATAACATTCACATGTGTTTTCTAGATAGAAAAGAACTTTCAAAGCAATTAAGTCACAGAGTAAAAGACTGCTAAATTAGAGTATCTTAACTTCTGTGCACATGTGCTCAGTCGCTCAGTCATGTCCAGCTCTTTGCAACCCATAGACTGTACCCTACCAGGCTCCTTGTCCATGGAATTTTCCAGGTAAGAACACTGGAGTAGGTTGCCATTTCCTTCTCCAGATCTTAAACTTCTGTACCTCAAGACAAATCATAATATTAAACTTTCAACAGCAGATAATAAAGTAGCTAAAATATATGATTCATAGAAATAATATCATTATATTAATAAAAAATTTACTTAAGTGGGAAAAAATCAAATCTCAAATGAAATGGATGTAGAATATTAAAAAATAATTAATACAGCCATTAATAAGGGAATACAGATAACCAGTAACTATATAAAAAACACTTTCAAAAACCTATGAAGCAAAGGAATAAACAACAATGAAATATCTCTTTTAATTTTTTCTCCCAATCAGGTTACAGGAATAAGAAACTCAAGAGCTATACATACAACTTTGGGGGGACAAACTGAAAATATCCATTAAAAATTATAATGTTGATATTTTTTCGTATGTATTGCTTTCTTCCAAAAAATGAAGAGATGCAGACAATTATGTCGGGCTCCCCTGGTGGTACAATGGTAAAGAATCCACCCACAGTGCAGAAGCTGCATGAGATGCAAGTTCAATCCCTGGGTTAGGAATATCCCTTGGAGAACGAAATGGCAACTCACTCCATTATTCTTGCAGAAATTCCATGGACAGAGAAGCCTAGCAGGCTATAGTCCATGGGTCACAAAAGAGCTGGACACAACTTAGTGACTAAACAACACAGACAATTCTGTGTACGCTAGTAAACAGAAATGTATACTCTATGTTGCAAAATTCACTCTAATAAATAAAAAATGTTAAAATCTAAAATGTAAGTTATGAGATTTATTAATCACATTATAAACTATCTATGAAGTAGAATGTTAATAACTCAAATGCTCAATGACATGAATATTCAGTGTATATTATTTAATGAAAAAAGTAGGATATAAGCATATTATAATACTAATTATGTACCTGGAAGGAATTTAAACCAAAATGTTAATGGTAGATTTTGGGGAATTGAAATTATAAATTTTTCTCTTAGGTATTTCTATATTTTTATGTATGAAGTATACATGAATGAAAAAATACAGAGGAAAATTAAGATGAAATTATTTGCTGTTCTCTAAGGGAAACAAATTAATATTATATTCAAATTTATTATTTCGGTATATTAAGAGTAGTCAAATAATCATACTTAATCCCTTAGAAGTTTCCTGTTACTGCTATTAAACCAGCTTAATCATATTTGTATTTCATTTTCATCCTAGGACTACATGTATTTTGAACTCTGGTCATAAGAATCAGCCTGAAAAATCATGCCAGATATTATTGGCATTAAGTTTTGCCAGTCCTCACCAAAATTAAACAACTTTTACTTAGAATATATAATAAAGTTTTATTTCACTAAAATTATTTGTATGATTTTTTTCTACATAATAGGACACACAGCATTTAATTTTCTACATAATGAACCACACCAAAAATTTAGGAACTTAGAAATGATCATTAAAAGCAAAAATAAATGGAATCTAATCAACCTTATAAGCTTTTGTACAGTAAAGGAAACCCATTAACAAAACAAAAGACAACCTACAGGTTGGAAGAAATATTTGCAAATGATACAATCAACAAGGACTTAATTTCCAAAATATACAAATAGCTCATACAACTCAATAACAAAAATAACAAACAACCCAGTCAAAAAATGGGCAGAAGACGTAAGGGACATTTCTCCAAAGGAGACATATAGATGGCCAATAGACACATGAAAAAATGCTTAGTATCATAAATTAATATAGAAATGCAAGTCAAAATTACAATGATGTATCATCTCACACAAGTCAGAATGGCCATCATCAAATGACAAATAGAGTGTGGAGAAAAGGGAACCCTCTTACACTGTTAGTGGGAATATAAATTAGTGCAGCCACTATAGCAAACAGTATGGAGGCTCTTTAAAAAACTGAAAATAGCGTTGCCATATGATCCTACAAAGCCACTCCTGGGCGCATATTGAGAATACTCTGAATTCATAAAGATCCATGCACCCCAACGGTAAAGCAGCACTGTTTACAATAGCCAAGACATGGAAACAACCTAAATGTCCAATTACAGATGAATGGCTAAACAAGATGTGCTACATATATACAATAGAATACTATTCAGCCATAAAAAGAATGGAATAATGCCATTTGCAGCAATATACATGAACATAGAGAAACATACTAAGTAAGCTAGATAGAGGAATGACAAATGGCATATGATATCACTTACAAGTGTAATCTAAATAGAAAATGATACAAATAAAGTTATTTACAAAATAGAAATAGACCCTTAGACACAGAAGACAACCTTATGGTTACCAAGGGGAAAGGGACATAGGGACAAATTAGGAGTTTGGGATTACCATATACACATATACCATTTTATATAAAATAGACAACCAACATGGATTTACTCTATAGCACAGGGATTTGTTATATGTATAATTGAATCAATCTGTTCTATACCTGATGGTAACACAACATTCTGAATCAACTATTCAGACATGACTTAGGGACTAAACAACAAAAATATACTTCAATGGAAAAAAAAATATCATTGTATTTAGCTGAGGATTCTGCTGTATAATCCGGCTTATTAAGTCCTAGGTCATTCATGCATGTGCAGTCACTTAACAGATTGGCTGGGGACTGTCTCATCCCAGATGGTCTCATTCATATGTCTGGCTGTTGCCTAAGTTAGTAGGGGCATCAGGCCACATAGCTTTCATCATCTAGAAGGCTAGCCAAAACTTACACATGATGACTATATTAGAAAAGCAGCAGGAAAGCAAGCTTAAATGTTCACACTCATCCCAAACCTCTGTTTCTATTATACCTACTAATGTCCCTTAGGGCTTCCCTGGTGGCTCAGATGGTAAAGCGTCTGTCTACAATGCGGGAGACCTGGGTTCGATTCCTGGGTTGGGAAGATCCCCTGAAGAAGGAAATGGCAATCCGCTCCAGCACTCTTGCCTGGAAAATCCCATGGACGGAGGAGCCTGATAGGCTACGGTCCATGGGGTCGCAAAGAGTCGGACACGACTGAGCGACTTCACTTTCACTTTCTAATGTCCCTTAGCCAAAGCAAGTCAAATAGCCAAATCCAGATGCAAGAAGTGGAAAAATAGACTGACTTCTTTATGGGAAATGCTGAAAAATACTGTGGCTTTTTTATTCTCCCCTTCTACCATTTTTTATTCTCCCCTTTTACCCTGTCCACCCTCCAGTTATAATTATTTCATTCTTCCCACATGCAAAGTATCCTCAACCTTTCCAAAACTTCCAAAATTATCTTTCACTTACAGCATCAGGCTCAAGTCTAATATCATGTGATTTGCATCATTTGTGAATGCAAGCAAGAATACCTGGATGCAGTTCCTCTTGATTCAGAGACTTCAAAACTAAAAAGACACACCAAACAATAGCATTGCGTTATGTGCTGTGTTCAGTCATGTCCAACTCCATGGACTGTGAGTCAAGGTGAAAATAACTACAGTAAACAAATGGTACTGACCAACAGCAATTTTAGAACTCAGATGGACATATGCTGCCGGCTTCCCTTACTCTAGGAACAGAGAATGTTCTGCCCTCTGGCAGTGGCTCTCTAGTCCACTGTTGTCCGTAGCTATGACCTCGGGGATTTTGGCTCTGCCTTCTGAGACAGAAGATCAGCCCTGGGATTTCTTTGGAAGGAATGATGACAGAGCTGAAACTGCAATATATGTTTTACATATCTGAAGGAAAATCTATAGATAAGAATATTAGTCTTTTAATTTCATGGCCACAGTCACCATCTGCAGTGATTTGGGAGCCCCCAAAAATAAAGTCTGATACTGTTTCCACTGTTTCCCCATCTATTTCCCATGAAGTGATGGGAACGAATGCCATGATCGTTTTCTGAATGTTGAGCTTTAAGCCAACTTTTTCACTCTCCTCTTTCACTTTCATCAAGAGGCTTTTTAGTTCTTTTCACTTTCTGCCATAACGGTGGTGTCATCTGCATATCTGAGGTTATTGATATTTCTCCCAGCAATCTTGATTCCAGCTTGTGTTTCTTCCAGTCCAGTGTTTCTCATGATATATTCCATGGATCAAGGCAAATTGGAAGTGGTCAAACAGCAGATGGCAAGAGTGGATATCGACATTTTAGGAATCAGCAAACTAAAAATAGACTGGAATGGGTGAATTTAACTCAGATAACCATTATATCTACTACTGTGGCCAAGAATCCCTTTGAAGGAACGGAGTAGCCATCATAGTCAACAAAATAGTCCAAAATGCAGTACTTGGATGCAATCTCAAAAATGACAAATGATCACTGTTTGTCTCAAAGGCAAACCATTCAATATCATAGTAATCCAAGTCTATGCCCCAACCAGTAATGCTGAAGAAGATGAAGTTAATGGTTCTATGAAGACTTACAAGACCTCTTAGAACTAGCACCCAAAAAAAGATGTCATTTTCATTATAGGGGATTGGAATGCAAAAAGTAGGAAGAAACATCTGGAGTAACAGGCAAATTTGGCCTTGGAGTACAGAATGAAGCAGGACAAAGGTTAATATAGTTTTGCCAAGAGAACTCGCTGGTCACAGAAAACACCCTCTTCCAGTAACACAAGAGAAGACTCTACACATGGACATCACCAGATGGTCCACACCGAAATCCAACTGATTACATTCTTTGCAGCCAAAGATGGAGAAGCTCTATAAAGTCAACAAAAACAAGACCTGGAGCTGACTGTGGCTCAGATCATGAGCTCCTTATTGCCAAATTCAGACTTAAATTTAAGGAAGTGGAGAAAACCACTAGACCATCAGGTATGACTAAATCAAATCCCTTACAATTATACAGTGGAAGTGAGAAATATATTTAAGGGACTAGATCTGATAGAATGCCTGATGAACTATGGACAGAGGTTCATGACATTGTACAGGAGACAGGGATCAAGACCTTCCCCAAGCAAAAGAAATGCAAAAAAGCAAAATGGCTGTCTAGGGAGGCCTTACAAATAGATGTGAAAAGAAGAGAACCTAAAAGCAAAGGAGAAAAGGAAAGATATACCCATATGAATGCAGAGTTCCAAATAATAGCAAGGAGAGATGAGCAAGCCTTCCTCAGTGATCAGTGCAAAGAAATAGAGGAAAACAGTAGAATAGGAAAGACTAGAGATCTCTTCAATAAAATTAGAGATACCAAGGGAACATTTCATGGAAAGATCGGCTCAATAAAGGACAGAAATGGTATGGACCTAAAAAAAGCAGAAGATATTAAGAAAAACTGGCAAGAATACACAGAACTGTACAAAAAAGATCTTCATGACCCAGATAATCACAATGGTGTGATCACTCACCTAAAAACAGACATCCTGGAATGTGAAGTCAAGTGGGCCTTAGAAAGCATCACTATGAACAAAGCTAGTGGATGTGATGGAATTCCAGCTGAGCTATTTCAAATCCTGAAAGATGATGCTATGAAAGTGCTGCACTCAATATGCGAGCAAATTTGGAAAACTCAGCAGTGGTCATAGGACTGGAAAAGGTCAGTTTTCATTCCAGTCCCAAAGAGAGATGATGCCAAAGAATGTTCAAACTACTGCACAATTGCACTCATCTCACGTGCTAGTAAAGTAATACTCAAAATTCTCCAAGCCAGGCTTCA
>SJYA01000119.1:25089-110700 GCA_006410615.1 Neotragus moschatus
GACTATTTTGGGGGGCTCCAAAATCATTGCAGATGGTGACTGCAGCCATGAAATTAAAAGATGCTTGCTCCTTGAAAGAAAAGTTATGACCAATCTAGACAGCACATTAAAAAGCAGAGACATTACTTTGCCAACAACGGTCCATCAAGTCAAGGCTATGGTTTTTCCAATAGACATATATGTATGTGAGAGTTGGACTATAAAGAAAGCTGTGTACCAAAAAATTGATGCTTTTGAACTGGTGTTGGAGAAGACTCTTGAGAGTCCCTTGGACTGCAAGGAGATCCAACCAGTCCATCCTAAAGGAAATGAGCCCTGAATATTCATTGGAAGAACTGATGTTGAAGCTGAAACCCCAGTACTTTGGCTACCTGATGTGAAGAGCTGAATCATTGGAAAAGACCCTGATGCTGGGAAATTTGAGGGTGGGAGGAGAAGAGGATGACAGAGAATGAGATGGTTGGATGGCATCATCAACTCAATGGACATGAATTTGAGTAAACTCCAGGAGTTGGTGATGGACAGCGAGGCTTGGCGTCCAGCAGTCTATGGCCTCGCAAAGAGTTGCACACAACTGAGCAATTGAACTGAACTGATCTGTTTTATATATGGTAATGTAAATTTCCATGTTATTCTGTCCATACCTCTCATCCTCTCTTTCCCCCACCATGTCCATAAGTGTGTTCTCTATCTTGTTTCTCCACAGCTACAAAATTGTTTTTAGTAAATGATTTTTTTCAGTTCTCTCTACTGTGTAACTGACTGATAGTTATTCATGATTTTTTCTGGATATAGTCAGTTTCAATGAAAGATAAGATCCAAAGAACATGTCTACATGTTCTCTACATGAGAACTACACAGACAACTGTCTTAAGGGGAACAAAAGAGATAAAGACTCAGTGAAATATAATAAAACAAGGACTGAATATTTACACATAAAGGCTACTCTTACTCTTCTTTTTAAAGTGTTTGGATAGAACAGCCCTTGTCATACAAAGATTGCCATTTCAGATTCTGAATAAATCCTATGCCTGTGATTAAGGATTTCTATCTGCAGGAGGAAGTAGTAGGTTTTGATTGCACAAGCTTATGCTTGAAATGGGTATGACTTGGATCATTCTAGAAAGATGAAATGGAAAATTTGAAGGAGTCAAAAATGGCTCATCTACAGAGAGAGGGCTCGACTTGAGTCATCTACTCCTTTTCAGTGAGTAAGAGGTAAACGGATCCACATGTATGCCCAAAAATGTTTACTGGGTGTTTGGCCTGGGAGCTTCCCTGGGAGCTTCCCTGGTGGCTCAGCTGGTAAAGAATCTGCTTGCAATGTGCGAAATCTGGGTTCAATCCCCGGGTTCGGAAAATTCACCAGAGAAGGGAAAGACTACCTACTCCAGTATTCTGGCCTGAAGAATTCCATGGACTGTATAGTTCCATGGGACACAAAGAGTCAGACATGACTGAGCAAGTTTCACTTCACTCCACTGGCCTGGGAGACTTTCTTAAAGAACCCCACTCTCTGGCACAGTAAGAGGGAGTGAGGGCTTGCTCCTCCCTTCCACAGGACATTGGCCTGTGAACTTCTCCCCAATTTTCTATAGTGTATAACATTTTTTAACAGCAACACACACACAAGACTGACTCTCTTACCACATTGGTGATGAGACTTGGAACCAAACTGATTTCAAGAAAAAATAATACAAATATTTCATGTCCAAATTTTGTAGAGCAATTTAATTTCCAAATTATCTGTCTCATTCCCAGTTCCTACTACGAAACTTATCTGCCTAAAACCCCTGAAAGTTACATCTACTTTTTCACTCCCCATCCAGGTCTGACAAAATCAGGGTATGACACCACTGGGGCCAGGTACTCAGTCCCTCTAAACTGTGTCTGTGGTAACAGTACCTACTTAAAGCATTGTTTGCAACATTAAAATTTGATCATTTTTAGCACAGTGTATGGTACACACTGAATGATTTGTGTACATTAATATTACCATAGCCATATTCAAATGAATTTTGATAGTTCAGATATTCTCATACCCACAGTGGAATATTAATATATGAAGAAAACTGGACCTTATTCACACACCAGTATCTTGTTTGTTTGTCTCCATTTATATAGATATAAACTCACTTTTCAGAGGCCAAAGGAGTTTGAAGTTACTAAATTTTAGTATTTTCTGCTTTTGCTTTGATCAGGTCTCCAAAGGATAAGCACAAAACACTAAGATTTCGAAGCTCATATTCCAGAACAAAATTCTAAACTATTTATATAGGATAAATAAACTTGTCTCCAGCTCACAACTTATCAAATATATTTAATGCAATAAAACAGGAGAGGAGGATGAAGGATGAGCTATGTATCTCTTTCCAGTCTCATCCTCTGGGATTTGGGCATTGGGGTCAAAGCCAGTAAAACTGAAAAGAAGAGACCATGTAGGCATTTTGACACAAACGAAGTTGTTCTAGAGACAAAGTTTATCCCTACTGTTTATAGATGATTTGGAGCTCTTAGCACTCTGAAATTAGAAGCTTTGACAGCACCTAGACTCAGTGTCCTTGGTATGAAAAGTGATATTCCTACAACAGGTCATAGTATAGGTGAGGTTTCTTTAGAAGACACTGGAGATGGATAACTGGAAGGAAGGACCCAAGAAACAGCGAGCAGCATGCAATGTCAAGATAATAGGGATAGACCAAATTTTAAAAATACATTAAGTATTTCTAGACTCTAATACGACTTGGTCACATGAAGAGTCTTGCTAATAACCTCATAGGGAGCTAGTGAGCCAGCAGGTACTTGGGTTAAGTTGTTATTTTTTAAATTAGCACTCTAAAGAGTATTTGACTTTTATCAGGTGCTATGTGCTGTGCTTAGTTGCTCAGTAGTGTCCGACTCTTTGTGATCCCATGGACTGTACCCGCTCCAGGCTCCTCTGTCCATGAGGATTCTCCAGGCAAGAATACTATAGCAGGTTGCCATGCCCTCCTCCAGGGGATCTACCCAAGCCAGCGATTGAACTCAGGTCTCCTGCATTGCAGGCAGATTCTTTACCATCTGAGCCACTTGAAGATAACTTAGCTACACTAATTGAGGGGTGTTCTTATTGGCATGTGTGTTTTATTTTCTGAATGTGAAACTCTAAGAAGTAGCATTAACCTTGGGTGCCTCATTTTTTTTGTCACTTAATATGTGAACATGTCAGATCACATATACTCCCCAATTTATCAGCAAGTAAATACATTTGATATGGTGCAAATGAAATTTTCAATTGCTTGACAGAAGCAATCCCACATGCAAAGTCTGCAGGGCAATTATCAATACTCAAACTACTAGGTGACTAGAGAAATTTTTGGTTTATATTAGTTTGTTTTAGTTTGATTTCCACAGTTTATAAGCCAAATGTCTACTGAATGACTGTCTAAAGGTAATTCCTACTTCTAAGCAAAAGAGTTACCTTTGTTGTTGTGTACATATTATGAACACTGGTAGAATAGCACTGTTTTCTTGTTTTTTATGTGAGAAAAAAATGTTAGAATCAATACGGTTACAAGTGCACACACATCTTGGGACACTGATGCAGCCTGGAGATGCAGCTGTCTGGAATTTAATTTCGATACTACATAAGTAATTGTTGTAGATTATTTCTTCATGACTATGTATGTGTCAGATACATGTGACCACCCCACACCATCAATACTAGCTTAAAATGCTTGAAGTCATCAAAGCAGACCTTCCTTAGCTTCTTACTAATCTACCAACAACTTATATGAATTCACATTCATACTTTCTTTTTTTTCCCCTCCTTATCACAAAGGAAGGGTAAATACCTTCCCGTCAAAAAGGCAACCAGATGTCCATCAACAGATGAATGGATAAAGAAGCTGTGGTACATATATACAATGGAATATTAGCCATAAAAAGAAACACCTTTGAGTAAGTTCTAATGAGGTGAATGAACCTAGAACCTATTATACAGAGTGAAGTCAGAAAGAGAAAGATAAATATCATATTCTAACACACATATATGGAATATAGAAAAATGGTACTGAAGAATCTATTTACAGGGCAGCAATGGAGAAATCGGAGAAGGCAATGGCACCCCGCTCCAGTACTCTTGCCTGGAAAATCCTATGGACGGAGGAGCCTGGTAGGCTGCAGTCCATGGGGTCGTTAAGAGTCGGACACGACTGAAGACTGAGCGACTTCACTGTCACCTTTCACTTTCATGCACTGGAGAAGGAAATGACAACCCACTCTAGGGTTCTTGCCTGGAGAATCCCAGGGACAGGGGAGCCTGGTGGGCTGCCGTCTATGGGGTTGCACAGAATTGGACACGACTGAAGTGACTTAGCAGCAGCAGCAGCAGCAATGGAGAAATAGACATGTACATGGAAGAGGGGAGGAAAGGGCAAATGTATGGAAAAAGTAACATGGAAACTTACATTACCATATGTAAAATAGATTGCCAATTGGAATTTGCTGTATGGCTCAGGAAATTCAAACTCAGGAGCTCTGTATCAACCTAGAGGGCTGAGATGGTGAGGGAGATGGGAGCGAGGTTCAAAAGGGACAGGATATATGTATACCTATGGCTGATTCATATTGAGGTTTGACAGAAAACAACAAAATTCTGTAAAGCAATTATCCTTCACTAAAAAATAAATTTTAAAAAAGGCAACCAAACCATTGGTTTCTATATGCCTTCATCCTCCCAAAGCACCAATCAATTAGCTCTTTTCTCTTCATTTCCAACCTCTCTCCCTATAGCGGAGTGTTGTTCTTTTGAGTTAGCAGAATTAAACATAATCTGAGAATTTTTTAAAAGGACACATTCATGAGCCTCACCCTAGACCTACCTAATCACAAACTCTGGAGTTGGGGCCCATCAATCTGTGTTTCAACAAAATGAAGGTAATTTAATCGTTACAAGAGTGTGAGAAGTACTAGATTTTTCTATACATTAGAATCACCTGAGAGCTTTAAAAAAAACTAATGCCTCTTTGTCCCATCCCCAGAGACTGATTTCATTCATCTAAGGTAGAGCCTGTGCACTGGATTTCTTTTAGTAGAATTTTTAAGAACAGTTTTAGGTTCACAGCACAGAGATCTTTCCATATACCTTCTGTCCCCACATATACAGAGGCCCTGTAATTTTTGAAAGCTCTCCAGGTGATCCTCATGGTGTAGTGACATTTGGGAACCACTCCCAAAAATATTTTTATTAGTACTAAACATGCTCATGATTCTCTTATTTCCCCTCACATTTCCTTCAATCACATAGCTTCCTCTAGCTTTAACATTTTTTTGTTGTTGTTCTTTTATATCTAAGCTTGATTCTTCTTTTTAAAATATATTTTTTATTTGATTGTGCCAAGCCTTAGTTGCAGCATGTGGGATCTTTAGTTGTGGCATACAAACTCTAATTTGCGGCATGTGGGATCTAGTTCCCTGATCAGGGATCGAACCTAGGTCCCCTGCATTGGAAGCATAGATTCTTAACTACTAGACCACCAGGTGAACTCTAAGCTTGATTATTCTCTACTTTCCTTCTCTACTTCCTATTTACCACCCAAATCACTGTGATTTTTCTCCCATATCCACCATACCCTCCTTATTTGACCTAGGGACTCTTTCAAACCTTATTTGACTTCTCTAGGGCATTTGGTGTTGCCGACAATTCCTTCTTGAACTTTTCTAGTTCACTGGTTTCCACAGAAGCTGCTTTCTGNCTATTTACCACCCAAATCACTGTGATTTTTCTCCCATATCCACCATACCCTCCTTATTTGACCTAGGGACTCTTTCAAACCTTATTTGACTTCTCTAGGGCATTTGGTGTTGCTGACAATTCCTTCTTGAACTTTTCTAGTTCACTGGTTTCCACAGAAGCTGCTTTCTGGGGTTGATTTCCCAGTTCTTTCCACTCATTCTCAGTCTCTATTAGATCTTCCCTGTGCTCACCCCTTAAGTGTTGATGTTCTTCAAGTTTTCATCCCAGGCTCTCTTCTGATCTATCTAACTTAGCAAGAAAGTAAGAGGTACATGGAGAATTTTTTAACTTGTTTTATTAACGAATACCATGTGAATAGTTTAAAAAGCCAAACACCACTAAAAAAAAATCTTAGAAATCTCTGGCTACTCCTCTTTATCCATTTTCTCATAAAAACAAACACACTTGCTGGGGTTTTTATTCAGAATTCCAATGAATCCACAGATCAGTCTTTGAAAACTCAAATTTTTACAATATTAAACACCCACTCTGAGAACATAGCACCTTTCTCTTTTATGTAGGTTTTTAATTTCTATCATCAAAGTTTTGTAGTTAGCAGAGTAGAGGTCATATATTTTTCATTACTTTTAACTTGATATTTGATGTTTTTATGCTGATGTACATGGCATCTATTAAATTATATTTTTAAATTTTTGTTTCTAGTCTAGTCTATGGGAATAAATTGATTTTGTTTATACTGACTTGCATACTATGACTTTGCTAAATTCACTTATTAGTTCTAATAGTTTCTTTGTAGAGTCTTTTGAATTTTTTTGTGCACACAATCATCATATGCAAATAAAAATAAGTGCAATTTTACACTTTCCAATTTTATGGATTTTTCTTTCTTGCTTTCTTTTTTTTTGATATATATTTTTTTATTTAACACTTTTATTGAGTACATTCTATGTTTTGTGTACAATGCTATGCAAGGGGTATACATCAGTAAAGAAAAATGAGCTAAANAAAATATACAAGCAACTTATGCAGCTCAATTCCAGAAAAATAAATGACCCAGTCAAAAAATGGGCCAAATAACTAAACAGGCATTTCTCCAAAGAAGACATACAGATGGCTAACACATGTGAAAAGATGCTCAACGTCACTCATTATCAGAAAAATGCAAATCAAAACCACAATGAGGTACCATCTCATGCTAGTCAGAATAGCTGCTATCCTANATGCAGCTCAATTCCAGAAAAATAAATGACCCAGTCAAAAAATGGGCCAAATAACTAAACAGGCATTTCTCCAAAGAAGACATACAGATGGCTAACACATGTGAAAAGATGCTCAACGTCACTCATTATCAGAAAAATGCAAATCAAAACCACAATGAGGTACCATCTCATGCTAGTCAGAATAGCTGCTATCCTAAAGTCTACAAACAATAAATGCTGGAGAGGATGTGGAGAAAAGGGAACCCTCTTACACTGTTGGTGGGAATGCAAACTAGTACAGCCACTATGGAGAACAGTGTGGAGATTCCTTAAAAAACTGCAAATAGACCTGCCATATGACCCAGCAATCCCATTGCTGGGCATACATATCTAGGAAACAAATTGAAAGAGACACGTGTACCCCAATGTTCATTGCAGCACTGTTTATAATAGCCAAGACATGGAAGCAATCTAGATGTCCGTCAGCAGACAAATGGATAAGAAAGCTGTGGTACATATGCACAATGGAATATTACTCAGCCATTAAAAAGAATACATCTGAATCAGTTCTAATGAGGTGGATGAAACTGGAGCCTATTATACTAGTGAAATAAGCCAGAAAGAAAAACACCAATACAGTATACTAATCCATGTATATGGAATTTAAAAAGGTGGTAATGATAACCCTATAAGCGAAACAGCAAAAGAGACACAGATGTATAGAACAGTCTTTTGGACTCTGTGGGAGAAGGCGAGGGTGGGATGACTTGACAGAATAGCATTGAAACATGTATATGATCATATGTGAAACAGATCGCCAGTCTAGGTTGGATGCATGAGTCAGGGTGCTCAGGGCTGTGCATTGGGATGACCCAGAGGGATGGGGTGGGGAGGGAGGTGGGAGGGGGGTTCAGGATGTGGAACACATGTACACCCATGGCTGATTCATGTCAATGTATGGCAAAACCATTACAAAACTGTAAAGTAATTGACCTCCAATTAAATAAATTTAAAAAGACATATATGTGGAATCTAGAAAAATGGCACAGATAAATCTGTTCGCAAAGCAGAAATAGAGACACAGATGTAGAGAACAACTGTGTGAATATCAAGGTGCTAAAGGAGGGAGGGGGAATTAGAAGATTGGGATTGACATATATACACTGTTATGTATAAAACAGATAACTAATGAACCCAGGGAACTCTACTCATGTCCTGTGGTGACCTAAATGGGAAGAAAATCCAAAAAAGAGGGGATATGTGTATATGTATAGATGATTCACTTTGTTGTACAGCAGAAACTAACACAACATTGTAAAGCAACTATACTCCAATAAAAATTGTTAAAGGAATCTATGATGAGTGAAATTGACCTATCTGAAAAGGTTTCCTAAATGGTTACACTTGTTCATTTCAACAGAATCTGAATTTTTAAGAAAGGAGATGAAAACAGAGATGTTAAGGAATGTGCTTAACCTCACAGCAAAATAGGAAAAAAAGATTTGTTGAGATATAGGTATTTCCCCAAAGCAGGACCTGTTATATAATTTGCATAAAAATTAAGTGCCACTTAGTCAAATACCACTGAACATTCAAGATGCCAATAGCAGCACATTAATTCAAGCACAGCTTCAAGGTCTATGAAACTGGCCCTGACCAGAGGATAGTATCACTGTATACATTGAAGCAAGCTAAATCTTTCTTATTTGGTCTAGAATGTAAATCATTATCTTTACACTATAGCAAATACAGGTCTGAATCCTACCTGCATCACATATTACCAACTGAATGTTGGAAAAGTTATGAAATTTTCCATTTCCTCACTGAAATGTGACCATGTTAATTAAAATTTCCACTGCAAGTTCTAATACTATACATGCATTTGCACATGTGAATCTTCTTCTGGTGAATTTACAAATAATTAAATATATATCCTTTGTGGCTCTGCTGGTAAAGAATCTGCCTGCAAAGCAGGAGACCTGGGTTCAATCCTTGGGTTGGGAAGATCCCCTGGAGGAGGAAAAGGCTACCCACTCCAGTATTCTGGCCTGGAGAATTCCATGGACTACAAAGTCCATGGGGTAGCAAAGAGTCGGACATGACTGGGTGACTTTCACTTTCAAATATATTATAAAAACTGTGCAAATGAGTGGCTTTATAACATTGCTATGTTAGTTTTATAAACATAATTATGTTAACTTGACACAGTCCTTTAGTTACTTTTTAAAAAATTTCCTTCTCCATTAATGATATCCCTCATCTCAGTTGTGAGGGATATATTCACCATAAAGATCGTTTTAAGATTTTTAGACATTTAAATAAAAGTTATATATTTAGGTTTAAGAACATAATATGTGCATTATATAATCTGTATATTATATTCTTCATTGTAATACTTCCATTGTAATACCCCAACACTACTTTGGGGTATTCACAGACAAATTCATTTAATTTACATTGTGTTTAACAATTAAAAAAATCATTTACTAAAGCAGTTAACATCTTGGCATAAAAATACATAAATTAACAGAACAGAATAGAGAGACTGGAAATAAACCTAAACAGATACGGTCAATAATTTACAAAGAAGACAAGGAAAGGACAGTCTCTTCGGCAACTGTTGTTGGGAAAACTGGACAGCCACATGCAATAGAATGAAACTGGACTACTATCTGAAACCACACACAAAATTTAACTCAAGATGGATTGGAATATAAAGCCTGAAACTGTAAAACTCCTGTTAGAAAACGTAAGCAGTAAGCTCTCTGTCATCAGTCCAGATGATGATTTTTGTATTTGACACCAAAATGCAAAAGCAACAAAACCAAAGGTCAACAAATGAGACTATATCAAACTAAAAGGCTTCTGTGCTGTGCTATGCTAAGTCACTTCAGTCGTGTCCAACTCTTTGCAACCCTATGGACTGTAGCCTTCCAGTCTCTTCTGTCCTGGGGATTCTCTGGCAACCCATGCTCTCCTTCAGGGGATATTCCTGACCCAGGGATTGAACACACGTCTCCTACAGCTCCCATGTTGTAGAAGGATTCTTCACCACTGAGCCACCAGGGAACAGCAAAGGAAATTTTTAAAAATGAAAATGCAACCTAATGAATTGGAGAAAACATTTGCAAATCATATACCAAATAAAGGGTTAATATCCAAAACATATAAAGAACTTATACAACTCAATAGTAAAAACAAGCAATCCATTATAAAAATTGGCAGAGGATCTGAACAGACATCTTTCCAAAGGCATGAAGATGGTCAATAAGCACATGAAAAGATGCCTAACGTCACTTATGATCAGGGACATATAAATCAAAACCTCAGTGAGATATCACCTCACACCTGCTAAAATGACTATTATGAAAAAAACACAAGAAATGACAGGTACTTGCAAGGCTATGGGGAAAAGGGAACTCTTGTGCACTGTTGGTCAGAATGTAAATTGATGCAACCACTATAGAAAACAGTGTGAAAGTTCCTAAAAACTGAAAAATAGAATTACCATATGATCTAGCAATTCCACTTCTGGGCATTTATAAAAAGAACAGAAAAACACTAATTTAAAAAGATACAGGCACACTTATTTTCACTGCAATGTTATTTACCCTAGCCAAGATATGGAAACAACCTAAGTGTCCATCAATAGATGAACAGACAAAAAAGATGTGACATATATATATATATATGTGCATATATGCAAAAGAATATTACTGAGCCATAAAAAAGAACAAAATCTTGCCATTTACAACAACATGGATAGTTCTTGAGGGGATTATACTATGTGAAATAAGTCAGACTGAGAAAGACAAATATTGATTTCATTTTTGTGTAGAATCTAAAAGAAAATAAAAACTAAACTAATAGATATAGAGAAGAGATTGAAGGGTGGGAGAACTAGGTAAAGGGAGTCAAGAGTTACAAACTTTCAGTTATAAAATAAATAAGTCATGGGAATGTAATGTATATAGTGTGGTGACTATAGTCAATAATATTATTAATATATTGGATATTTTTACATTGCTGAGAGTAGATCTTAGAAGTTCTGACCACAAGAAAAAAATTTTTGTAAATGTATGGTGACTGATGTTCCCCAGACTTATGGTGATAATCATTTTACAATATATATAAACATCAAATTGGTATGTTGTACACCTAAAACTGGGCTTCCCTTGTGGCTCAGCAGAAAAGAATCTGCCTATCAATGCAGGAGATGTGGTTTTGACCACTGGGTAAGGAAGATCCCCTGAAGAAGGAAATGGCAGTATTCTTGCCTGGGAAATCCCACGGACAGAGGAACCTGGCAGGCTACCAGGTCATGGGATCACAAAGAGTCAGACATGACTTAGCAACAAAACAACAACACCTGGAACTACATAATGCTACATATAAACTATACCTTAATTTTTTAAGTAAAAATAAATTATTTACCTATAATTCAGCTTTCGATCTTATACAGAAAAAATGAATGTTGTCTTGACTGTGGAACTCTCTCTCTCTCTCTAGGTTGTCTCGTAACTTTCTTTTTTTGTTTCCAGGTAGGTACATTTTAGAGAACTAGCTTTTTCATAACATCATTAAAAACTGAAACCACAACTTCAGTTATTTAACTTCCTGAGTAAGATCACTGTTATGCTCTCTCCATTAAAAAGAGAAAGCAGAAGTATCTCTCCCAACACCCAACCCCATGGTCCAAGCACATCTCCCTAGAAAACTGCAAAAACAAGAACTCACACTCCTACTGACACTGTCTGTGAATTCCCACCTACATTATGTGATGTTTGCTACTGTGTGCTCTGTGCCCTGAGCCTTTGAATACAACTCTTATTTAAATCATTGTGGGATAACAAGGGCAAGAATTACTCATCTTACTAGTGAGAAGCACAAAGGCAGATGAATGAAGTAAAATATCCAAGGTCACAAATCTAGTGATCAAAACTGATGTGGCAATTGACCTTCCTATTACAGAATAAATCATCAGTGATGTAAACTTCTTAAGAATAATATCTAACATATTACTCTAAACCAGATCCTCCAACAAACACTTTTCATTCATTGACATATTTAATCTTACAACAAATCTCTAGGACAGATACTAATACCATCCCTGTTTTACAGTGAAAGAAACTAAAGCAAGAGAAAATTGATATGTGGCTCAGGAACTCTTACCCAGCGATGAGAGAGTTGCCCAACTGTGCCTGTTCTGCATCATACAAGGTCAGGGTGTTGTGCAGGGGAACCAAGGATGCCTTTGTAGAATTTTTGTATTTCTGATATTTTCTCTGGAATTAGCTGATAGACTATATACATAAAACAAATATTTCAGTTGTAAAACTGTATATATAGCATTCTAATTTTTTTTAATGTAAATACAACATCTTTTTGGATATATAGAACTGACAATATAGTGGCATCTCCTAGTCATGGATGTTCTCCTAGCCAGAACTCTGAAATATAGGCCTAATAAATCTAAAAGGGTGAGAAGGATTATATAAGTTTTCTTGATCTGAAAATCATGATGTAACCACCTCTAGTTTCTGAAGTAAGGAGTTTATATTCTAATCTGATGTATTCAAAGTATGAGAAATACAAAAGAGATAGTCTGAAAATTCATATATTTATAATGATGATTATTACAAAATAGTTCCTTTAAATAATTACCTATACAATGTTCTTCATTTAGAATTATTTTTAAAGATATATGTTTTATAGCATTAAAATACTTCTCCACTATTTTCTTGCTAGCATGAAACTCAGTCATCTCAGTTTATCCAAATAAATCATTTTAGTTTTGGTCAGACCTTGCAGAATAAGGTAAATATTTAACAGGAATATAAATACCATATATTAGATATTGTCAGGTCATGGCTGAGAAACTCAGTTTAATTTTGTGGTAGATGCAATAAAATTTCTCATATTTTTTCTATATCCAAGAATATTCTTATTTTATTGGCATCCCCTTGAAGATAAATGTAAAGGAACCTTATCTCTGCATGGTTATTGTGGCAATAAAAAGGAAATTACCCTACCATCTGACATAGATATGTTTAACAGCAATACATTCATTGTGTTAGAGAGTCTTCAAAATGCATCTTAAATGAACTTAAACATCTTCATCTTAATATAATTAGCACAAAGTGAAAATGAGAGAAATCGAGCAAGCCATGTGTCTTTAGTCCCAGTGGTTTTGCTATTCTGTCAGCTCTTCCCTTGGCCTTCACCTGCTGGCCTACCAGGAAAGCGATATTAAAACTATTGCCCAAAGTAGACCACAATCAGCTAGATAAATCTAAGCATGGTGTCTATTAAACATAAGATATTTAAATAGGACCCAGAGTTTCACACAGTTCATTTAGCAACTGAGAGAATCACTATGCAGAGAATCTGCAAGGATGTAGATGAGCTGAAGCCCCAACAGGGAATAACTGACATATAAAGAACATTCCAGCAATTAACAACAAAATACACATTCTTTCACCAAGATAGACCATATTTTTGATCATAAATAAATTGCAGCAAATTAAAGAGTTGAAATCTACAGAATATGTTTCTGATTATAATGGAAACAACTAGAACTAAAAAAAGAGAGAAAAACCTATGAACATTTAGAACATAACACACTTCTAAATAACAAGACATAAAAAGGATACATGGAACTGAATGAAAATAAAGCAGCAATGTATTAAAATATGTAGGATGCAGCTAAAACAGTGCTGAGGGGAAATTTTACAGTACTCTGTGTGTGTGTGTGTCACATGCACAGTCATTACTGACTCTTTGCAACCCCATGGACTCTAGCCAGTCAGGTTCCTCTGTCCCTGGAATTTTCCAGGCAAGAATACTGAAGTGGGTTGCCATTTCATCCTCTAAGGGATCGTCCCAACCCAGAGATCAAACCTGGATCTCCTGAGTCTCCTGCATTGGCAGCCGAATTCTTTACCACAGAGCCACCTGTTAAAATTTTATATTACAGAAGAGGAAAGATCTCAAGTTAATAATATAAGTTTTACCTCAAGAAATTAGATAGAGGAAAAACAAGCCAAATGCAAGCAGAAAGAATGAAGAGTATGAAAAGACAAGCTACCAACCAAGAGACAATATTTGCAAATCACACATATCCAACCAAGAACCACAGAATACATAAAGAACTCTCAAAACTCAACATAAAAAAAAAATACAACTGAANCTAAAATAAAAGTAGTTACCACGCGAAACATTGGCAAGAATCCAGAGAAAACACATCACTCATACACTGTTGATGGGAATGTAAAATCATATACTAGACCCTCTGGAAATATTTGGCAGTTTCTTATAAAACAAAACAGGCAATTATCATAGAACCCAGAAATTTTCAGCTCAGGCATTTCTCCCAAAGAAATAGAAATTTATTTTCATGTATAAGTCAAAGCAGCTTTATTCATAACAGCCCCAAATTGAAAATAGTGCAGACGTCCATCAGTTGATGAATAGTTCAGCTGTAGTACATTCATAATATACAATACTACTCAGCAATAAGAAGAACAAATCATTGATACATGCACCTTGGGTAAAAAAATGTCAGTCCCCAAAGGTCACATACTGTATGATTCCATTTATGCAACAATTTTTAAATGACAACATTTCAGAAGTGGAGGTCAGAGTCCTGGTTTCCAGAGTTAGCACAGGAGAGAAGATGTATGGAAAAACTAGAGGGAGGTGGGTATGGTCATATAAGGGCAACCTGATGGATTCTTATGCTTTGGAGTGTTCCATATCATGACTAAGGTGCTATATACACAAACCAACAACTATGATAAAATTACATACAACTCAATCCCCCTCCACCACATATGTGTACACACACACACACCAGTGGAGAATAAACCTGGAGAAACCTAAATAAATTTAATTATATCAATGTCAGTATCCTTGATGTAATACTATACTAAGTTTACAAAATGTGACTGGTGGTGTCAAGTAAAGTGTTTAAAGAATTTCTCTATTATTTTTAAGCAACTGCATGTGAATCTACAATTATCTCAATAAAATTCAATTAAAAATGATACATGTAAATATTTCTCCCAGAAACTACCCACAGGAACTCCAAGGTCAGATTAGCCATTGGATTGTTGCCAGAGAAATACTGTATAAAAACTCCCTAAGCCCAGTGATACCTCCTGACCATACTCACTAACTTAACTAAACTATTAAACAATCTTATGAGAAACTGTGGGCTTCAGGTGGTGCAGTGGTAAAGCATCTGCCAGTCAATTCAGGAGACATGGGAGATGTGGTTATGATAATTAAGCCTATGGGTCAAGGTATACCAGGCTCCTGAAAGGGTTCAGAGCACTGAAGTTCTCTCTAAATGGCTCTGTTTTTTCTAACCAGTATGCATTGTTTATCATAGCACAATCCACTGGTTTTGAGAAGTTGGGACTTGGCAGAGTGTGCTAATTCTCTGTGACTTGATGACTTCTACTATGACTTGGCACAGACCAAACTGAGGTCAAAATGAGCAGCTCTTTTCCAATATTTTGGGAAGAGACACTGACAAAACCCTCCTTTCTTTTGACAAAGCTTATTACCCAAGTGATAAATGCAGAGATATAGGGGCTAAAGCTTCCAAGATAGCAAAAAGCAAACAAAAGAGATTACATATTTTTTTTTCTAACTGGACAATTTTTGGCTTCAGAAGCTTTGAAAAATAAACATGAATATATTTTTGATGATTAGGAAAAGGTAGAAAAAGACCAGTTTCAACAACAGAAGGTAGAAGATTATACATTAAGTCTGAGATATATAAACAATAACAAAAGTGATGAAGTTCTTCCTTAAAAATCAGCAGAGGAAAGACAAGGAGCAAGAAGATAGAATGTTGGTTTCACCAAAATTCTACAGCTGGAAGAAGTACTTAATTTCTGGGCCCTATATCAGAATAATTAAGTCAGGGTCTCTGTGCATAGAGTCTGGATTTTAATAAATTTCTCCAGACTAAGGTACAGACAAGTTTGCGAACCATGGTTCAAGACTGATGTGAGGCCCAAATGTATTTCCTATGTGGAGCTTAGAAGATACCCCAGTATACACCCAGCAAACTATTCATATCTAATGTAGTTTGTCTACCAAAATCTCAGAACACACTATGAGTGCTACAGAAAGATAACAAAGCAAACATCAGATATATACAACTTGAATGCACTGTCTTATAAGTTGGTTCAAAAATAAATTTGTCTATACCTATAGTGTGATTCTTTGAGGAGTTTTTTTTAAAAAAGAGAGAACAGATCAGTAGTCCTATATGAATACAAAAAATCTATATAATTGAATTTGGTCTAGTGGGAGTCTGAATTTTAGGCTGAAGACATACTAAACCTCACTCTATAAAAAATCTTGCTTGAGTTCAGAAAGTAAGTTAATGGCAAAGTCCTAACAAAAACCCTTTTTACTATACTTGGCTATAAGTATAGCAGCAAATAAGTTGTTGGGGAAAGTGTTACATTAATTTTAGTCTAAGTTTTTATCTGGGTTTTTTAAATTCACAGTCCACATTTTCTTAGGCATACTGTTAAATGAAGAGAGAAAGAATCAAAAGGTGAATAAAAGGAGAAAGTAAACATTTTCTTTGGTCTTCATCAGCTCAAGAGGATTCAGCTTCAGATTATCCTGTGAGAAGTTTAAACTATGTTCAATACATTTCCAAAATATATTCATATATACTATTTCATCTGACTCAACTGCTTTCACAGCAAAGTGTTTGTATAGGTGTCGCGTCCACCTCAAAAAGGCCTGTGCCTTTCCCGAAAGCATGGCGCGGCAAAAGAATGAGAAAGACACAAGAATTGAAAGTGAGGATCAGGGGACCAACACCGTTCTGAGGTGAAGGTGCCCAATCTGATCAAGTCAGCTTTATTGTATGTTTTCAGGCAGGGGAGTACATGCAAGGGAGAGAAAGCATGCTCTCAGAAGCATATGGAGCCATACGGCTGTTAAAGATAGGCTGGGCATGTAACACAAAGATCTACTTTTATCTAATGACTTATGTTTCTGTCTAAAAAACAAAGCTCTAGACACAAAAAATAATCTGACTCAGAGACGTCAGGTCACGGAACAGTCTGATGATGGCTTTCCACCTCCAGGGACACATCCTGCTTTTAAGATTCTATTCCCTCTGGACTTATTCCAACAGTCATATGTCTTGAGGCATCTGGTCAGCAGACTAATAATGTTCTCGCATGCCTTTCCTAGGGTCTGCTTTTTCTCTCTTGTACTTGCTTCCTACATATAGGTGTGTGTCCTCAGTCAAGTCTGACTCTTTGCAACCCCATGGACTATGGCCAGCCAGGCTCCTCTGACCATGGAATTTCTCAGGCAAGGATATTGGAGTGGGTTGACATTTCCTCCTCCAGGGGATCTTCCTGACCCAGGGATCAAACTCACATCTCTTGCATTGGCAGGCAGATTCTTTATCATTGCTTTATTTAAACATGTTTGGTATCTATAGAATCTTTAATCTATTCTTTTATCCTCCATTTTTGCATCATCATTGCCTAGTTATTTATTTTTCAGTTTTAACAATTTTTATTCTTCTTCCTTCACAACATTCATTCCCATGGAATTTCAACATGGGTGAGAGAATTCAAGACTCTTACCCCAACAACTTACTTCTGCTTTCTCCACAAGTATAAGACAGTACAGTATTTCTCAGGCTTCTTCCTCCAGAAACCAATGCCAACAGTGCTTATGTGACCTGTGAATGGGTACCATACACACTCTCACAGAATGCATTCTACAGGAAAATGGATAACAGAAATTTATTTTTAAATTTATCTTTTTTAGTTCTGAAAAGATGATTGATCTTCCAAGTACTGGTTTTGTCAGATTTGCTTGAAATCTTCTTTTTTTTCCCTTTCAAGATTTACACCAAAGTTTTATCTTTTACATTCTTTGATAAGCCTTCCCATTTTTCTTCTGGCCTTTCCTCAGACTTTTTGATACATGTACATTAGAGGATTTAACCAGTTTTGACCCAATGTCTTTGTATCTTATTTTTATAAACTCCTATTTAACCTGTTTCAGAATTCTCTACATCCAAAATATAAAGGAACAGTATTGTATCACCCAGCTTTGATACCTTTCTTTGTTCCCTGCTGAGGAAGGAGTATCGTTAATAATATATATGGGAAGGGCATCTTCACATAGTTCAGATTGTGTCTAGGTCATACTATAACTATACTGGTATAGTCAATCCAACATTTTCTTAACCCAAACAATAAAAAACCACTACATCTCCACTCTTCAGTGAGCTTTATCATTTTTCTCATGTTAACACAGAAACCAGGGTACTTTCTCCCTCAAGGTCCTCTCTGACCTACATCTGTCCATTTGCACAACTTGGCAACTTTCACCACAAACATGTCATACCTCAAAATCAGTCATCACTGTTAGCAGTTATTTTGCAAAATATGGTTGCTGTAAATTTTGTTTAGTTGGTTGTTTACAGTCTAGTTCAATTCTCTTAAATGTGCCATAAAGTAAGGAAATTTGTTCTCTCAGGTCTTGAGGTTGTTTGGAACTCAACAGTGTGGACATGTATCACTTTTCTCCTGAAATATTCTTTAGCATAAACAACTTAACTTTGTGGTTTTGTTATTGTTTCATTGCTTCCTTCTAATGCTTTATACCCCAGAATTAATTTACTTTTACTCCCCTCTCTTAACTCAGTCCTGATTGTCCAAGAACTGAAATTTCTCTTTTGATGCTTCAGAAACTTTATGGATTTCTGAAAACCCATATTTCTTACAATTGTTTCAAAAGCTAGGGGAGTAAACACTGACAATGAAAAAGTCTTTTATCTTCATATAGATGAACAAATTAACTATTTTCAAATAGCCTAGAACAAGTCCAAAATTTGTACACAAGAAACATTTTAATGTACTCTTCCATTGGAGGAAAAGTGTTGTGTCCAAAAATTTTGCAGAAATTGTTGATTCGTCTAAAATCTTATCAGAAATGATGACCAAGTAAGACACAGAAGTAATGCAACTAGCAAGCTAGAAAGGTCCAAAACAGAAGTGTTCTTTCCAATGTGACATTAAAAAGCCTTCATCTGAATAACTATTTGATTGTGACATATTCAGCAACTTCCCAAGTGGCTCAGCGGTAAAGAATCTTCTGCCAACACAGGAGACATGGGCTTGATCCCTGGATCAGGAAGACATCCTGGAGAAGGAACTGGCAACCTACTCCAATATTCTTGCCTGGGAAATCCTATGGACAGAGGACCCTGGCAGGCTACAGTTCATGGTGTCACAAACTATCAGACTCGACTTAGCAACTAAACAAAAAGCAAAATTCAGCATTACTTATTAATCACCTAATGGGCCAGACTGGATAACTCCCTAGACACAAATTTGAAGAAGCTGCCTTCATGGGGCTTGCAAACTTTTCAGTTTTAGTCTTCAAAAAGATTCTTTGAAACATAAGGGTTGGTATTATTATGCCAATAATACTTAAGAATAAAGAATTAATATCTTGCCCATGGTCCAACTAAAAGTTACAGGTGATTTAAAATCAGTTTCTACCCAAGCCCATTAAAAGTGCTGGTAAATATCTGAAGCATATTTGAAGAAAGGCCAAAGTTTTACCTGCTCAGGGCAACTTACTGGGCAGTCTTCATTTCTGCTCCTAGAGGAATAAGTAATGATAAAACTGTCTTAAGCTAATAGAGATAGGTGTTGAAACTCACTTCTGATATATATAGTTGTCATTATGTGGACATATGAATGAATAAAAGAAATGAATTAAATTATGTCAATACAATTGTATTTCATCCAACTTATCCTATACATCAGAAACTAATCCCATAAATATTTTATTAGTCAGAGTTTTTCAGAGAAAAAGAACCAACAGTGTGTCGTGCTCAGTATATGAAACAGAGAAAGATTGAGATTGACTTATTATGAGTCACATGATCGTGGAGACTGAGAAGTCCCATGATTTGCAGTCTGCAAGGTGAAGATCCAGGAAAAGGTGATAATGTAACCTAATCTGAGTCCAAAGGCTTGAGAATGAGGGAAGATGATGTTATAAATTCCAGTTTGAGGGCAGGACAAGATGAGATGTCCTATCTTAAGTAGTGAGGCAGGAAAAATAAAAGGGGGCACATTCCTCTTTTCTCTACCTTTTGTTGTGTTCAGGCTGTCAACAGATTAGATGATGTCCATGCACACTGAAGAGGGCAATTCTTTTTGCTAAATCCATCAATTCAAGTGCTAATCTCATAAGGAAACTCTTAAACAACACACCCAGAAATAATGTTTAATCTGGGCAGCCTATTGCCAATAAAGTTGACACATAAAATTAACCATTACACTTAGATTCACATATTTGATAAGAGGTACATGTATCATTGCAGCATGCAGCTTTTAACATTTAAAAGCTTGCCAACTTCCATATATTAGCCATTTACTCTTTGATTATTGACTTAAAATGTAATTGCAAAAGCCATCACACTATTTGGGTTTCACAGTATTATTTTTTGAAAGATAATACATGTGAGTTGTAGAAAAAATCAAGTCCATGAATTTATGAATGGATAAGTAAATGTAATATAGGCATAAGTGGAATATTTGATAATAAAAAGAAATGAAGTACTGATACAATGGTACAACATGGATGACCTTGAAATTATATTTAATGAAATAAGCTAGTTACAAAGGACCACATATTGTGTTGATCTCATTTTTATAAGAAGTCCAGACTTGGCAAATCTAGAGAGACAGAAAGTAGATTTGTTGTTGCCTAAGGGTAGAGGGGGCCTCCCTGGTAGCTCAGATGGTAAAATATCTGCCTACAGTGCAGGAGACCTGGGTTCAATCCCTGGGTCAGAAAGAGAAAGAAATGGCAACCCACTCTAGTATTCTTACCTGGAAAATCCCATGGACTGAAAAGCCTGGTTGGCTACAGTTCACAGGGTCGCAAAGAGTCGGACACTACTAAGCAACTTCACTTTCATGTGTAGGGGAATGGAGGAAGCAGGGAAAGGTTGGGGTGAAAGGTAAAGAGGGTAGAGTTTCTTTTGAGGGTAATGAAATGTTCTAAAATTGATTGTCGTAATGGTTATACAACACTGCAGATGTATTAAAAGCAACTTTATGGTTCACTTTAAATGAATGAATTATACTGAAATAACGCTGTTTAAAAAATACATAAGGACATGTAATGAAAAGCATCTCTCTGTTCCTAGTGATTTCTTTAGAGTCCATCACCTATTTTATCCTACAGTGTTCTGGATAATGTTTCAGTGCATAGATAAGTGTTTACTGATCAATTATCTATGTTTCTATCTAAGTTTCTAATTCCTTTTCTCTGCTTCTTCTTCTTCTTCTTCTTCTTTTTTTTTTTTTTTGTCTTTTTTAGGGGGAGGTGGTATTGGCATCAAGAAGGAAGATACTTAAAACTGTTCTGTAATAGTATACATAAACTTTCTTTAATGCCAAAACAATACTTCATCATACAAATGAGTCAATCATACATCCTAAGTTATAAGGAATTATGATCATTTGTCTTAAGAATAAAAACAATCCATTGAAATAGACTTAAGCTGACTCAGAATTGTAAAAGTCTTCATAAATGTTCAAGAGCTTCAAAAGATGGTTATAATGAAGAAACACACTGCAAAACTCAACAGAGACACGGAAAATGCAATAAAGAACCAAACAGAAATAAGAGAAATGATGTGTAACACGTGAAATAGAAAAATCAATGGAGAGGCTTAACACCAGATTGAAATAAAGGTCAAAGCTTGAAGAGAAATTCAAAGAAAATATCCAGTTCAAATTGATGAATAAAAGAATGAAAATACAAATAAAGCCTCAGTGATCTGTGGGACAAAATCTAGAGTTCTGGCATATATTTCAGTTGGATTCCTAGAAATAAGGGAAAGAATGGAGCAGAAAAATTTCAAAAGAAACTGGCTAAAATTGGGAGAGGAGGAATCAACTGACATATCCACGAAGCTAGGAGAACCCCAAGCAGGAAAGACACAAAGAAAACCACATATTCTAGATTAACTGGAAGAAAGCCAAAGATACAAATATATCTTTAAAACAATGATAGCCTACTCAACATCAGATAAAAATGAAAATCAAAGGGATGCTGTCTTTAGAATTTGCGGAAAGACAACAATAAAACACTGCCAAAGCACAATTCTGTATTTAATAAGATGAATCTCAAAATGAAAGCAAAATAAATTTATTTTCAGATTAATAAAGGATGAGAGAACTTACTGTGACCAGATCTGCACTTTAAGATATTTAAAAGGAAATTTTTTAGCCCAAGGAGAGGTGCACTATGTAAAATTCAAATGTCCAAGGAAGAACGAAGTGCTGGAATTGTATACATGTGGTAAGTATAAGATCTTTGTTTCCCTTCTCTTAATACCTATTAAATAAAACTGACTCTGTGCCAAAATTATAACAATGTACATGAAATTTATATATGTTCACATAACATATATATATATATTTCATAGGAAATAGATGGGGAAACAGTGGAAANTCGCAAAGAGTCAGACACAACTGAGCAACTGAACTGAACCGAACTCACATAAAATATGTGACAACAGTGACCTGAAGGACTGAGGAACTGAAGCATGATGCACAAATTTCTTAATTTTGTATTAAGTGATATTTAATTCTAAGTGGACTGTGACAAAAATAGAAGCAATCAGTTAAAAATAACAACACACAACATGAAAATGTGCAGCTAAAAACACTAAGATAGGTGAAAATAAATACTTAAAAAAATATGTACTCATCACCTGACTTACTGAAGCCAGAACATCATCAGATCCTGACTTTGTTAAAGACTTAAGTTTAGATCATCATGGCTTTGGTTCCTGTTTGTTTTATACTTTCATGGAAAAGAATCTGCCCACAATGCGGGAGACCTGGGTTCAACCTGTAGGTCGGGAAAATCCCTTGGAGAAGGGAATGGCAACCCACTTCAGTATTCTTGCCAGGAGAATCCCATTGACAGAGGAGTCTGGTAGGCTACAGCCCATTGGGTTGCCAAGAGTTGGACATGACTGAGAGACTTTCACACTATCTCTAGATTTTAAAAATGTTCTGTGCAATTTCTATGAAAAAATACAGTATTTTTTAAAAACTTATTCTCAAACAGCATGCATATCAAGGAAAATGGAAAATTCCAGAACTTCCCTCCCAGATGCTTTCTTCTATCCAAACTTCTCTCATTGGGGGCACTGCCATGTTCTCTTCAGAGTGTAATCTATTTTTGTCCAGTTCTAATTTATTATATGCTTTTGAACTGTGGTGTTGGAGAAGACTCTTGAGAGTCCCTTGGACTGCAAGGAGATCCAACCAGTCCATTCTGAAGGAGATCAGTCCTGGGTGTTCACTGGAAGGACTGATGTTGAAGCTGAAACTCCAGTACTTTGGCCACCTCATGTGAAGAGTTGACTCATTGGAAAAGACCCTATGCTGGGAAGGATTGGGGGCAGGAGGAAAAGGGGACATCAGAGGATCAGATGGCTGGATGGCATAACCGACTCGATGGACATGGCTTTGGGTAGAAGCCGGGAGTTGGTGACTCACAGGGAGGCCTGGCATGCTGCGATTCATGGGGTCGCAAAGAGNCTGGAAAAGACCCTATGCTGGGAAGGATTGGGGGCAGGAGGAAAAGGGGACATCAGAGGATGAGATGGCTGGATGGCATAACCGACTCGATGGACATGGCTTTGGGTAGAAGCCAGGAGTTGGTGACTCACAGGGAGGCCTGGCATCCTGCAATTCATGGGGTCGCAAAGAGTCGAACATGACTGAGCGACTGAACTGAACTGAAGTGAATTTCTTATAAGATCAGGGACCTCTAGATTCTCCCAGTTCTTGTCAATGTGTAACCAAATAGGACCACTTCTGGTCTTCTCAGAACAGACCTCCTGCACCCAGATTCCTCCGCCACCTCTTGTCTGTAGAAAAACTTTAGCTCCAAGGCCTTCACTAAGTTTCAAATAATAAATTTAATCAGAGAGATGAAANAAGTGAATTTCTTATAAGATCAGGGACCTCTAGATTCTCCCAGTTCTTGTCAATGTGTAACCAAATAGGACCACTTCTGGTCTTCTCAGAACAGACCTCCTGCACCCAGATTCCTCCGCCACCTCTTGTCTGTAGAAAAACTTTAGCTCCAAGGCCTTCACTAAGTTTCAAATAATAAATTTAATCAGAGAGATGAAAGAACACAGAAAGAAAAACAGTCAAACAAGACAAACTATATAACAACGAAACCCACTAAACAAAGTCAAAGGCCTTAAGTTCCCTGATCTCAAATGCTATAGATAATATTCTGAGCCATATCCTTTGAGCTCTTTTGCAGAGATTGAAAACCCTAGCACGTGGAAGAAGTCAACTGTACACTGCTAGCAAGGAGGTAGACTGGCCCAGACTGGCTGGAACTAGAAGGCTGAAGATGTTGACTCCCGATTACCTCACCACCAATCAATCAGAACAATGTCCAGGAGCGGATTATCCACCCCACACCTGCCTCCTTCACTCTGACTTAGTAACTTTTGCCTAAAGACCATCAGGGAGTTCAGAACTTTTAAGCCCCAGCTGCCTAGACTACTTGCTTGGCATTCTGCAATAAACCACTTTCCTTCACCACAACTCTGGGTCAGTAGATGGGCTTTACTACAGTGACCCAACAGCAGCTTTACTGACCCAACAGTGACAAAAGAACTGTGTTCCTCCCCCGTGGACCACAGACTTGAACCTCAGTAATTTATGTACACCTGAGTCAGAAAAAAAAAATAAAAAATATTAAAAATAAAATAAATAAAATCAATACTTGTGCCTAACAACCTTAATTAACAAATGCCATTTTTTCTCTCAGAAAACACAGGCAGCCCTGCTCCCCTACCCCTCTTTCCTGACACCATTTCCTTGCTCCTTCCGACATCAAACTGGCCTCCTCCGACCCTGTGGAAAGGAAAACAAATGCCTGAGCCCTGAACTTCCGTTTTCAGCCAGCACTGCATCGCCAAGACCAAGCGTGCAAGCCAACGGTCTGGGCGGGGCGGAGGGGACGACGGGTGCAGCGCTTCTTTTCCTCCCTGGACTCTGTAACTTCTGTCAGGAAGTCCTGCCTCACAGGCTCTAGAAAGTGTCTCTCGGATTACAGGCAACCGTCGACTTGCTCTTATTCTTTTCTTTACCTCATGAGAGCGGTGACGGTGACAACTTGTTTTTCCTTGTTTTCCTGTCTCCCGCGTTTTTCGCTTGTAAACTGGCTCCAAGTGGCAGCCGCGCCTCCGGAGGCCGCCGACCGCGGAGGCGGCTGGGCGCCCAGAACGCGGCGGCGCGGGGAGGGGAAGGTGCCCCAGGAGGGTCCCTGCCCGCGGGACCACGCCCCCAGGCCAGCGCCCCGCCCCCACACCTCTATTATAAGTTGAATTTGAACCCTTTACCCGCCCCACCCCTTTCCCATTCCTCGGCGGATGAAATCAGACCCTAGGCCTGGGGCCCCGGGTTCCGAGGGGACAGCTGACCTGGCGGTGAGTGGGGCTGGGGCCTTGCTTAACAGAGGTTCGAGGCCGGCAACGCCCCGCGCCGCACCCTCAGGTAGTTCCTGAAGTTTCGAGGCACCGAGAGGGAGCCGGCTTTGAAGACGGCAGCCATGGCCCCGGGAAAAAGGCTTGTTGGCTAGAGTGTTCCGCCCCTAGGGCCGCTTGCCGACCGCCGCGTTTCTGTCCTGCAACCCACTCCAGTGTTCTTGCCTGGAGAATCCCAGGGACAGAGGGGCCTAGTGGGCTGCCGTCTATGGAGTCGCACAGAGTCGGACACGACTGAAGTGACTTAGGCNTGGCTAGAGTGTTCCGCCCCTAGGGCCGCTTGCCGACCGCCGCGTTTCTGTCCTGCAACCCACTCCAGTGTTCTTGCCTGGAGAATCCCAGGGACAGAGGGGCCTAGTGGGCTGCCGTCTATGGAGTCGCACAGAGTCGGACACGACTGAAGTGACTTAGGCCGGGTCCGCCAGAAGGGACTCCTCTGGGATCTCGGGCTGGCACTCCCTCTGCACAGCGCTAGGGACCCGGGTCAGGTCGATTGGCAGGTAAAGGGGTTTGCAGTCACTTAACATCCTTTGCTGGCAGAGAGGCGGGGATTACAGGGAGAACTCATCTCTCACTTTAGCAGTCAGGCAAACTGGAAGATGTAGTTATTTCAGGTGCTTCTTCTCAGTTAAGTCGCAAGGGACTCTGCTACCTCATGGAGCATCAGGCTCCTCTGTCCATGGGATTTTCCCAAGCTAGAATACTGGACTGGGTTGCCATTCCCTTCTCCAGGGGTCTTCCCCACGCAGCGATGGAACCCCGNTCGCACAGAGTCGGACACGACTGAAGTGACTTAGGCCGGGTCCGCCAGAAGGGACTCCTCTGGGATCTCGGGCTGGCACTCCCTCTGCACAGCGCTAGGGACCCGGGTCAGGTCGATTGGCAGGTAAAGGGGTTTGCAGTCACTTAACATCCTTTGCTGGCAGAGAGGCGGGGATTACAGGGAGAACTCATCTCTCACTTTAGCAGTCAGGCAAACTGGAAGATGTAGTTATTTCAGGTGCTTCTTCTCAGTTAAGTCGCAAGGGACTCTGCTACCTCATGGAGCATCAGGCTCCTCTGTCCATGGGATTTTCCCAAGCTAGAATACTGGACTGGGTTGCCATTCCCTTCTCCAGGGGTCTTCCCCACGCAGCGATGGAACCCCGTCTCCTGCATTGGCAGGCTGTTCTTTACCGCTGAACAACCAGGGAAGCCCATTTCAGGGTGCACTTGCATGTAAAATAAAACTGGTATTTCTAGACTTAGGCTTTCCCTAAATTTTATATTATTTTTGTTTACCTTTACTGAGAACCTGCAGTGAGTTAAATTTTATGTCACATATTTAAAATTGGAGCCACCTAAATAGGTCTATTGGAGAAGGCAATGGCAACCCACTCCAGTACTCTTGCCTGGAAACTCCCAAGGACAGAGGAGCCTGGTAGGCTGCAGTCTACAGGGTCGCGAAGAGTCGGACACGACTGTGGGACTTCACTTTCACTTTTCACTTTCATGCATTGGAGAAGGAAATGGCAACCCACTCCTGCATTCTTGCCTGGAGAAACCCAGGGACAGGGGAGTCTGGTGGGCTGCTGTCTATGGGGTCGCACAGAGTTGGACACGACTAAAGTGACTTAGCAGCAGCAGCAGCAAAGTGAACTAAATCACCTCTAAATGAACTATGTTGGCACACTGCCTTTTAAAGCATTAAGTGTTTATGTTGCTTTGTTTTGAACTTACTTTGACACAGCCACTTTCCAAAAAACATATGGGGGTGGGGAATCAGATTCATGTCATGTATGCCAAATTATTCATAATGCATTAGAGGACAAAGAATTTTGACTCTCTTGGAAGGAATTTGGATATACAAATAAGAGCAATATCAGATCTTATGAACCACCAGCCTGAGAACTCGGTGTGTAAATCACAAGTACAGTATAATTGCTCAGCTTTACTTTTTTCATTTATGTAGATTAATGTTTAAAATATAATATATTTTACATGTTTTATAGTAAATATAGTGGTATATATTGTAGTGATTACATACACTGATGATTTAGCATACTAAAAATTTAATATCTTCAGTCATCAAATTATTTTATTTCTCCCTTTTAGTCCACCTCTCTCTAAGGCCTATTACCACAAGCCTTGATCAACCTGTCAATGAAATGGAAAATAAAACAGAGCTCCTGGATCTAATGTCTGGTGTTCCTCCTGCCTACAACTGCCATTTAAATTCATCAGATCCAAATTCTGATGCCCCTCCAGGATACAATTCCAAATTTATAGCTGCTAAGTTAAATATTCTCTTCAACAGAAAATAACACTAAAAATTAAGGTTGTTCTTTTAATTAACTTATTAGTTTCTTGTTTCAACAAATAAATATTGCATGCCTGCTGGGTTCCAATTAGTTAACTGGCTGTCAAGTGGAAGAGATTCCTGCCCTCAAAGAATTTACAGCCTCCTGGGGTCGGAAGTTGTGAAAACATTGATGGCATTCTCCACATTATTAGGGAAATATGAAGCGAATATTAAAGAGGCACAGAAGACAGAGTAACTGCATCTGCAAGAGGTGAAAGTGAAATGAAAGTGTTACTCAGTCATGTCTGACTCTTTACAATCCCATGGACTGTAGTACCCTCAGACTCCTTTGTCCATGGGATTTCCCAGACAATAACACTAGAGCAGATCACCATTACCTTTTCTCCAGGAGATCTTCCAAACCTAAGGATCAAACCCAGGTTTCCCACATTGCAGGCAGATCTGAGCCACCAGGGAAGCACATAAGACAGAGTAGCTGATTCTGCCAGTGATGAGGGAAATCCTAACTAAGGAAGTAAAGTTTTGTTGTCATGATAAGCATTTTCTCAACCCGCTCCCCCCCGCCCCAAAAGTGGTAAGGGACCAAGCCTAGGAGAAAGAAAAACATATCCAGAAGCACAAGGTCATGAAGACCTGGTGGTTTCTTGGGGACATGATAAAGGCCTATTTGGGACAAATAGCAAAAGTGTAGAGAAATGATGGTGAAAGGACTTGAGTGCAGATAAAGAGTCTACATCTTATCCAAGAGGCCATGGGGGATCTGCAGATGCCCTTTAACAGGCCATCAGGACTATAAAGTAGATACTTGAGTTTGTTTTTTCATCATCTTCCCAACTTCTGGCACAGGGTCCATTGCATAATGAGTGCTCAGTAAATATCCTGTGAACAGCTAGTTGATATCTAATAAGACAGCTCTAAGGATCAGTGTGAAGGAACTACTGGAACACAAAGAAATAAGAAAAAGGTGAGAAGTCAACAATAGTCCCAACTGGATGAGACTTAGTAACAGTATCAAGCAGAGAGGCAAAAACTTACAGGTTCAAAAATAGCCATCTGTGAGATGATGCAGAGATAGTGTGTCTTTCTAGAAATAAGATTCTGTAGCTCAGGCAGCCTTTGCTCCTGCATTATTTTCTGAAAATGGCAGGGCTCTTTTCCCCTCTGCCTCATGTTTATGCATGTTGTCTGGATCTGGTCCAGTGTAACCCCCAATTCTTGGGTCAACCCCTTCTAAATCCAGATATTAACAAACCAACATAATATAGTCAGTACCATTTCTCAATATTTAGTGTATTTCAACATGATTTATCTTAATTTCTTTTTTTAATGGAGAGAAATTTCTATACATAAAATTCACCACTTAAAAAGTATGCAAGCCAGTGGTTTCTAGTATGTTCACAAGGTTGTACAACCATCACTAGTTTAAATTTAAATCCAGAAAACTTTCATTTTATTCATCACCTTCCGTTAACAATCACTCCACATTTTTGTCCTTCTCCTGGAAACCACTGATTTACTTATATCTGTATCAATTCAGTTCAGTTACTCAGTTGTGTCCGACTCTTTGAGACCCCGTGAATTGCAGCACACCAGTCCTTCCTGTCCATCACCAACTCACAGAGTTCACTCAAACTCACATCCATCAAATCGGTGATGCCATCCAGCCATCTCATCCTCTGTTGTCCCCTTCTCCTCCTGCCCCCAATCCCTCCCAGCATCAGAGTCCTTTCCAATGAGTCAGCTCTTCATATGAGGTGGCCAAAGTACTGGAGTTTCAGCTTTAGCATCATTCCTTCCAAAGAAATCCCAGGGCTGGTCTCCTTTAGAATGGACTGGTTGGATCTCCTTGCAGTCCAAGGGACTCTCAAGAGTCTTCTCCAACACCACAGTTCAAAAGCATCAATCCTTCGGCACTCAGCTTTCTTGACAGTCCAACTCTCACATCCATACATGACTACTGGAAAAACCATAGTCTTGCCTAATATGGATATTTTGTATAGATGGAATCATAACACAGATGGCCTTTTATGCCTACTTTTTTCATCATATAGTTGTCAGCGTTTGGGCATGTTGCGGCATGTGTCTGAACATTATCCCTTTTTATGCTGAATCATATTCTGTTGCATAAACATCTTAATTATCCATTGATCACTTCATGAACATTTGGACTCTTTCGACTTTGGGGCTACTATAAAAAATGTTGCTATGAACATTCACTTTTAATGGCAGATTATGTGTTAATTTTCAGGAAAAAAAATTCTAATCATCTCTTAAAGTGTAGTTTAATATATGCTAAGTGTATCAAAACAGTAGGATTTCTTTTAATAAAATAAAAATGATAGATTTCTGGCCACTTAGTGAATCAGGATCTCCAAAAAAAATCTTGAAAAACATCCTGTTGATTTTTATCAACAGCTAAATTTTTAAAATTTATTTTTAATTGGAGGACAATTGCTTTGCAATGTTGTTTTGGCCTCTGCCATACATGAACATGAATCAGTCATAGGTATACATGTATAGGTATCTATACCTATATATACACAGGTATATATAGGTATAGATACCTATATACACATAGGTATATATAGGTATCGATATCTATATACACAGGTATCTATACCTATATACACCTGTATACGCAGGTATATATAGGTATCTATACCTATATACACCTGTATACGCAGGTATATATAGGTGTATACACCTGTATACGCAGGTATATATAGGTGTATACACCTGTATACGCAGGTATATATAGGTGTATACACCTGTATATGCAGGTATATATAGGTGTATACAGGTGTATACACCTGTATACGCAGGTGTATACACCTATATACGCAGGTATATATAGGTATACGCAGGTGTATACACCTGTATACGCAGGTGTATACAGGTGTATACACCTGTATACACAGGATACGCAGGTGTATATGTCCCCAACCTCTTGAACCTCCCTCCCACCCCTGAACCCACTCCACCTCTCTAGGTTGTCACACAGCACCGGGTTGAGCTCCCTGTGGTATACAGCAACTTTCCACTAGCTAGCTATTTTACATATGGTCATGTATATGTTTCAGTGCCACTCTCTCAGTTTGTCCCACCCACTTCTTCCTCTGCTGTGTCCACAAGTCCATTTGCTACATCTGTGTCTCTATTCTGGCCCTGCAAATAGGTTCATCAATACTATTTTTAAAATGCATTAATATATATTACTTGTTTTTCTCTCTCTGACTTCACTTTGTATAACAGACCATAGGTTCATTCACCTCACTAGAACTGGCTTGAGTTCATTTCTTTTTATGTCTAAGTAATATTCTATTGTGTATATATATATATATACCACAAATTCTTTATACATTCATCTATCAATGGACATCTAGGTTGCTTCCATGTCCTGTCTGTTATAAATAGTGCTGCAATGAACATTGATGTATGGGTGTCTTTTGGAATTATGTCAACAGCTAAATTTGAGAATTACTGTTCTAATATTGTTTCCCAACCTATACATCCATGAGTAGACTGTGAAATTAAGTTAGAATTTTCAGTCAATAAAGTCTTAACAACAAAAAAGATGAGAATAAATAAAACCCCACAAATATCATCAAGGCTTCAGTCAGTTTTATAGGTCAGGTCTCAGCTAGAATCTCCTGTTAATTTGGAGTTAGTTGCATTTTAGCTAAAATAGATCTGTAATAAAACCTGAGAATAAAATATTCAACCTGGTTTCTTCTATTTTGTTTTCAGCTACAGTAGTTTTTAAAAACCATCTCTTTTGGCTGGGATTAAGAGGAAAGCACCTTTTGTCTTGTGGATCTGACTGTTTATTACATTTTGACCTTTCTCAAAGGTCAGAGAAAGAGAGCTGTGGTTCTCCCTCTCACAGGGCTTCAGATAAGGCTCTCCAAAGTTAGAAATAATTTAGAGTTTATTAGATAACCCTTAGTAGTGGACCAAAGCCCAATTACTTACATAAATAAACCAATTAATTATTTTAAATCTAAGAAAGTAAAATGAAACAAATTTGGAGATAAAAGTACTTAGATCTTATTTTTTTCAAGAATTATAGATACTTCCCAGCAGAATGGACAGTCTCTTGTCTAAATGCTGGTAATTCTTCATATTTTAAGCAGTCATTGTGAAATGTTTGTGGAAAATTACCCATGCTTCTTCATTAAATGTCAGGGGATCCTGCTTCCTTACAGGGAGCCTTCCTTTTGCACAGGTGGAGGTGAAGTGCTCCTTGTTACTGCTGGCAGGAGTTCAAGCTCCCTGTTAGGCCTACACTGATACCATCCTGGCTGGAGAAGGCAGATATAAAAGGTGATGATATCCCTGCTGCTTTTAAGAGACATTTAGTAAAAGAAAAACAAAATATAAAGTCACCCATTAGTTATAACCTCTTAAATTCATGATTTTGAGTGCTTGTCTTCTTAAACATCATGTCTCTTTAAGGAAATCCAGTTTCCTTGACTGTGATCTTTTTTATATTGACACAGTTAAACTTTAACTGATCCTTGGTTGGAGGAGAGCTTGTGAGAACCAGATGATGAGGGTATAAACAAGTGACTGAGTCACAGACAATGCAGCAGTCTAAATCATCCCTTTGAAACTAGCACATGACTTCAAATCTCAGTGTTACCACTTACGTGAACTTGAACAATAATGGTAAAGAATATAAAAGTAGAAATTTGCATCATGGTAATTTTATGCCAGACCCTGTGTTAACTAGCTTTATGTGATAGGCATAAAGAGGGTAACAAACTACTTAATCTCCTCAACCTTAGTTTTTGCACTTATGAACTGGGCATAACTATCTCACAGGTATAAGAAGATTAAATGAGTTAGTAATCTAGAAATCCTCCCACTACATTTTTGGTACATGCCTCTTCCCTTAGAAAATGGAACTTCTTTGTCATTGTTAAGCACCTGTCGTGTGACTCATAATCTCCATATAAAAATTCATGCTAAGTCTCAATATATTAGTTTTCACTCTATATAATTGTCTCATTTGTTTTTGAATGCAGGCTCCCTGGACCAGCTGTCCCTTCACCTGCATACACCCCAGAGGACTTGCCTGTGGGATACTACAGCCCATAGCAACTCAGGACCCTCCCTTCATACCTGCCAACTGGTAGCATCCATCCTATACAATACCAACATGGCTGGTACCCTTCACCAAGTAAGTCTGTTCCAGCAGCTTGGAGGCCAGAGCCAGCTCCTAAGCTGAACTGTCCTCCTGGTCTAGAATACTTAGGTCAGGTACTTCACACAAATCCAAATTGTTTTCTTATGAAATATGATCTGGGAGATCCAGCAAGAAGAAATGAAAAGTTGAAGAGGGTGGGTAAAGGATAGTGATGACAGGTATCTAGTTTGTGAGACTTTAAAAGTGGTGATACTAATTTAAGAAATGTAGAGGATAGGGATTCTTTTAGTGGGAAGAGTGTGGTTTTCATAAACAGAGTAGGCTGAACTGCAAAATACTCAAGGTGGCCTCATGTAGAGAATTAGAAAAACAGAAGTAGGAATAGAAGAATGCTATGGTAGATGCAAGCTGGGGTGTCATTTACTAGGAACTAAGAGTGAACATGAAGAAAGGTGATATGAAAGAAACAGACACTTAATGGCCAAATCATCAAGTGGCTTGACCCCTTGCTTTTCCTCACCACTCATAATTCATTAGCTGCTCCACCCCCACAAAAACCTAATACCTTAGTAAAAAATAAGGTGATTACTAAGCATATATGGGCTTCCCTGGTAATTCAGTTGTAAAGAGTCCACCTGCCAGTGCAGGAGATGGAGGTTCAGTCATTGGATAGGGGAGATCCCCTGGAGAAAGAAATGGCAACCCACTCCAGTTCTTGTCTGGAGAATCCCATGGATGAAGGAGCCTGGGGAGCTACAGTCCATGGGGTCACAAAGAGTTGGACGCAACTGAGAGGCTAAACAATAGCAACCAAGCACACACAGCTTCAAGTCAAGTCCATAAGACTCCCCCTCCCACAAAATGGTGATCTCCTCAATCCCTTCTACATAAAAATTGTAGAACCACCCTGAAACCCTGATCAGAAATTTGGGGATAGGCAGGTTTGATGAACAAAATGGTGTACACTCAAAAATTGTACCCTAAGGTAAAGCTGTTAGTGGAAAACCTTCTGTAATCTTGGCCCATTTGGTTTTGGATGCCAGGGGTTTTAAAGTTCATTGTGAGCAAAAGACTATAATTCAGTACTTGTCTCCCAATATAGTCAATAAAATATTCCTTGAGGTTGCCAAGGCAATTCTATATATTGTTAATCTTGGCATTGCAAACTAATGCTATAGAAACAATGTATGAAATTCAATACAGTTGTATTCAGTTCAGTCACTCAGTCATGTCTGACTCTTTGCGACTCCATGAATCGCAGCACGCCAGGCCTCCCTGTCCATCACCAACTCACAGAGTTCACTCAGACTCACGTCCATCAAGTCGGTGATGCCATCCAGCCATCTCATCCTCTGTCGTCCCCTTCTCCTCCTGCCCCCAATCCCTCCCAGCATCAGAGTCTTTTCCAATGAGTCAGCTCTTCACATGAGGTGGCCAAAGTACTGGAGTTTCAGCTTTAGCATCATTCCTTCCAAAGAACATCCAGGGCTGATCTCCTTTAGAATGTTATATTAGGAAATTGAAATTTAACACAAAAATTTTATTAAATTTTCTCTTTGTAAAACAATAATAAATACACATAAAGCCATTAAATTGCTAGAGTAAACCCTTTTATAGAATATTTATAGGTAATACATTTTGGAAAATCATTTTTCTGCTCACACACTAATAGAAGAATTTGTCCTTGCAAGCCTAGGGTCTCCCAAACCGTTTCCCTTTCTTTTAAAATTGTACATATTCATGTCAATATATGGCAAAAACCACCACAATATTGTAAAGTAATTAGCCTCCAATTAAAATAAATATATTTTTTTAAAAGAAAAGAAAAAAATAAAAATTATAATGCATAATACAAAAATAAAATTGTACAACTTTAAAATTACCTAAGTTCAAGAAAGTTGTTCAACTTTTTCTGTTACCTCGACATATACTATCAATTCACTTTTCCCTTTCAGAAATGGTTTCAGTTAAAAAACAAAACCAGAAATAAACAAAAATAAAGCAGGCTTTGGAGCCAGACAATATGGTTTTTAATTCTAACTTTATCCCCTACAAGCTCTGCAACCTTTAACACACTTCTTAACTTGGTGTTTTAATTCCTTCATTTATAAAACAGTACTATCTATCCCTGCCCTACTGGGCATTATGAGAATTATTGACGTGTAATATAATTCCTGGCACACAGGAAGTACAGAATAAATGAGAACTATATTGATGCTATTTAAAGTGCCTCCTTGGCTGTGAGTGGAAGGCACACACCCAATCGTTGTTCTGGATCTTCCCTAGATCTTTGAGATGTCATATGGAAGATATGTAGACACTTTTTAGGACCTGTTAGTGGAATTCTGTCTAGCATAGCAGGATTATTTGGTCTCTGAGACTTAAGTTTGCCAGAGACTCCAATAAATCCTCAAATAACTACTCCTAAATAGCCACAGTTTGTTATGGGGTAAATTTCTCCCACAATGAAGAGCTTCATTTCTTTAGGAGATTTTGCCCAGCAGTGGACATTTTACCAAGTAGTGAATATGTTTTATCTTTTAATCCTAGATTTAAGATGCTAGAATATTTTAAAGGGATGGTAAACCATTTTAATGGCCACTGTTGAAATATCACAAGACATTTTCAGACTTCCCCTACCACCTTTTTGTGTTTTCACAGGAGAAATACTACTGAATTAAACATGGATTGTGTTATCTCTGTTTGCATGTAATCGCTCACATGACTAAACATTCATCATTTCAATTCATTTCAAAATGTATTCATTAACTTATTCAACAAATATTTAAGAAATATAGCATTTCAGTCAATGTTCTATGTTCATAGATTAGGAATAATGTAAAATTGTATAAGGTATTATCAGTCTGTCCTCAAGGAGATTTTCTCTCTTAGAAGGAATCAAATATAATAGGTAATGGAACTGTCAAATGTTTATCTTGGGAGTAATTCTGAAATAAAGTGAGGATAAAAATTTACCTAATGGTATTCCCNTTATATTAGGAAATTGAAATTTAACACAAAAATTTTATTAAATTTTCTCTTTGTAAAACAATAATAAATACACATAAAGCCATTAAATTGCTAGAGTAAACCCTTTTATAGAATATTTATAGGTAATACATTTTGGAAAATCATTTTTCTGCTCACACACTAATAGAAGAATTTGTCCTTGCAAGCCTAGGGTCTCCCAAACCGTTTCCCTTTCTTTTAAAATTGTACATATTCATGTCAATATATGGCAAAAACCACCACAATATTGTAAAGTAATTAGCCTCCAATTAAAATAAATATATTTTTTTAAAAGAAAAGAAAAAAATAAAAATTATAATGCATAATACAAAAATAAAATTGTACAACTTTAAAATTACCTAAGTTCAAGAAAGTTGTTCAACTTTTTCTGTTACCTCGACATATACTATCAATTCACTTTTCCCTTTCAGAAATGGTTTCAGTTAAAAAACAAAACCAGAAATAAACAAAAATAAAGCAGGCTTTGGAGCCAGACAATATGGTTTTTAATTCTAACTTTATCCCCTACAAGCTCTGCAACCTTTAACACACTTCTTAACTTGGTGTTTTAATTCCTTCATTTATAAAACAGTACTATCTATCCCTGCCCTACTGGGCATTATGAGAATTATTGACGTGTAATATAATTCCTGGCACACAGGAAGTACAGAATAAATGAGAACTATATTGATGCTATTTAAAGTGCCTCCTTGGCTGTGAGTGGAAGGCACACACCCAATCGTTGTTCTGGATCTTCCCTAGATCTTTGAGATGTCATATGGAAGATATGTAGACACTTTTTAGGACCTGTTAGTGGAATTCTGTCTAGCATAGCAGGATTATTTGGTCTCTGAGACTTAAGTTTGCCAGAGACTCCAATAAATCCTCAAATAACTACTCCTAAATAGCCACAGTTTGTTATGGGGTAAATTTCTCCCACAATGAAGAGCTTCATTTCTTTAGGAGATTTTGCCCAGCAGTGGACATTTTACCAAGTAGTGAATATGTTTTATCTTTTAATCCTAGATTTAAGATGCTAGAATATTTTAAAGGGATGGTAAACCATTTTAATGGCCACTGTTGAAATATCACAAGACATTTTCAGACTTCCCCTACCACCTTTTTGTGTTTTCACAGGAGAAATACTACTGAATTAAACATGGATTGTGTTATCTCTGTTTGCATGTAATCGCTCACATGACTAAACATTCATCATTTCAATTCATTTCAAAATGTATTCATTAACTTATTCAACAAATATTTAAGAAATATAGCATTTCAGTCAATGTTCTATGTTCATAGATTAGGAATAATGTAAAATTGTATAAGGTATTATCAGTCTGTCCTCAAGGAGATTTTCTCTCTTAGAAGGAATCAAATATAATAGGTAATGGAACTGTCAAATGTTTATCTTGGGAGTAATTCTGAAATAAAGTGAGGATAAAAATTTACCTAATGGTATTCCCAGCTTCCCTTTCCTTTGCCCTAATCCTAGTCACATGTTGCCTGCCCTTTCCAAACTTTTCCTAATTAAAGTATGTGCTGCGGGAAGATCTTTGTGTTTAGTAGTGTACGTGAATGGCAGTCACTATGTTATTTTCTCAGAAGTACCCGTGAAATCATATAAAATTGGACATTCCTGAGTAAAGTCCACTGGCTAATTCACTCTCCGCAAGCCACTGAGAAAATTGGCTTCTCTGTGGCTGGTCCATATTAAACCATCATGAACTTCTGACAACTCCAGTCTATGGGAGACATGTCAGGTGTAAGTGAGTAGAGATTAGGGGACTAAGCTGGGAGCAGCCCATGTCAAATTCAATCTCTGTAGTAGGAAAGTGATTTTCTGATATTTTAGATAAATGTTTCCATCTTTTACGGTAGAACTGGAGGAAACTGATTTTCCTATCTGGTCATCTCTGCTAATAACCATCTGATCAGGTGCAAATAGGCTAATTTCACTTGATAAAATATATTTTCGATTAATTCTATTCATATTAAGTGAAGTGAAGTCACTCAGTAATGTCCAACTCTTTGCAATCCCATGTACTGTAGCCTACCAGGCAACTCAGTCCATGGAATTTTCCACGCAAAAGTACTGGAGTGGGTTGCCATTTCCTTCTCAGGGGATCTTCCCAACACAAGGATTGAACCTGGGTATCCCGCATTGCAGAGAGATGCTTTACTGTCTGAGCCACCAGGGAAGCCCTGATGCTATTATTAAAGACACTTTAAAAATCAATTAATATGCTATAATGTATGATCAATTTCTTTTTTAATGCTGACTTAATTCTTTTATTTCTCTCCTAATTGCTTTTTTCTCTCCCAACAGGTGGACTACATACATGTTCTTCAGCATTTTGAGCCTCTGGAAAATATGTATAATTCAATAATGTTCAACAGTGTTTGAATAAGGTGGAAGTTTTAATCAGCAACATTATAATCAGAATTATCCAGTAGCCACTTTATTCTTTAGATTAATCCATTTTAGTGGTTCAAAGAGGAAATATTTCCTTTAGAAACTAAGAGAATTTTATCTTTGTATAATTGCATTTATTTATAAATCATGTAATCATCAAATCTCATATATTATCTGGCTCTTCACTTAGTCCTTGTCTCCACTCCTATCATTAACTTGTATAGATAAGGTGGGGAAAAGAGCAGAAAAATGAAATGACAGCAAATGACAAGCATAATCTCGATTTGCTGAATTCCAGTCCAACGCCCTTGCTTTGGAAATAGGAAGAATGAGGACAGTCAACATGGAGACTGTCCTTTATCACTAAAAGATTCCCGACCCTTAAAGTAACAGCTCTACACATTTGTTTGGCTGTAGCATAAAGTTTTTAACTCTTCTTGGTCCTTTTCCTATTTGCAAGTTGCAATTATACTAATCATCTTCCACAAGCTGACTAATTCATGATGCTACATACAATTTCATCAAAATACTTTTATAAGTCAAATTTTCTGGATATAGGTATTATATACGACATGATCAGTCTCCTTCAGTATGGTTTCAACCTTTACTGTTAAGTGAAAAAAAATTTAATCATTTTACCCTGAGATTAAAATAAATGTTTTAAATTCTAAAAGATTTAAATATTTATAAAAATTATAAAATATTTTGATGTTTGAATCAGTTGCATTGTTTTACATGAAATTTTAAAAAAGTTGTTTTTCATTACATCTGTAACAAATGTCGCACAAATAACTTCTTGAGAACTATTTTCACTACTTCTAATTTAAGATGGCGCTCTCATTTTGTGTTTTAATGATGGCAGGTTTTGAAACTAATTGGAGAAGGAAATGGAAACCCACTCCAGTATTCTTGCCTGGAATATTCCATTGACAGAGGAACCTGGTGGGCTACAGTCCATGGGGCCACAAAGAGTCGGACAAGACTGAGTGACTAACACACTTTGAAACTAATTATAGATACTATGCTGAAAACAACCTGGACCAGATAGTTTACATTGTAAGTGAAGATGGAGCTGACTTTATGCAGAATTCTACTGAGACACTGAGGCCCTCTGTGCTCAGGGTCACTGACTCTATAGGCCAAGAAGTCATGGCAGTGCAGAGACCTTTCAAATGCACCTGTTTCTGTTGTCCCTCCTCTGGGCAAGAGGTCAGAGAATGAAAGTCTAATCCATTGTTTCTTCCTGATCCATCTCTTCACCACATGGTTGTGCTCTTTCCAAAACCATGGAGATGGGGATTCTCACTGGCTCTGATAAGTCAGTATGGAATAAGATTTGGAGGAAGGGGAAATTTAATTAATCAATTTAATTAATTCACCTAAGGAAAATCACCAAGGGATTTTCTTATGGGTTCATGCTTTTTGGTGATAATTGATAGGCCAAGAACATTTGTTTAGTTAGTGTCCACAGTTCTATCACTTGTGTGTACTGAATTAGAAATTTACCTGTCACTGAGAACAGTAGTCACACACTTATCTAAAGGTATGTTTGGATCCCTAGATAAGGTATTGGTAAACATACACTTAGGCTTTCAGTATTAGCAGAGATTTTAGGTAACTTTACACAATCCATCACACCCATATGTTGCTACAGATAAAGAAAGTGGTTCAAAAGAGTTAAGTGCCTAATGATGGTGGTATTTGGCAGGTGGCAGTGCCAGAACTAGAAAGCAGATATTCTTAATTATGGCTTGGTTGTGCATGTGTATCTCAGTCACTTCAGTCGTATCTGACTCTGTGACCCTATGGACAGTAGCCCGCCAGGCTCCTGTGTCCATGGGATTTCCCAGGCAAGCATACTGGAATGAGTTGCCATGCCCTCCTCCAGGGAATCTCCCCAACCCAGGGATCGAACTCACATCTCCTGCAGTGGTAGGCAGAATCTTTGTCACTAGCGCCACCTGGAAAGCCAGCTCTTCTCCAAACTGTTTGTTTGCTACAAGGAAAAGGAAAGCTGTTTTAAAAAGAGGCTAAACAGAATTTTGAATTCCAGCTATGTCACCCACTTAGATGTCTACAGTTAATTTAATTTCTTTGGAACCCAATGTTCTTGTACTTAAAAATAGGCACAATAATATCCACAGGATTTTTTAAAAGGCATGTTTATTAGCATTTACTAGATGTTAATTTATTTACATTAGTAATTTAGTAAATGCTGATAATGAATATGTGATTTGATTTTCTATATAATAGAGAAAATAATAGTACCCATCACTTGGATCTTTTTGAGGGTTAAATAATAATAAATGTTAACTGCTCTGAATAGCACCTGGCACATAGTACACTGGTGGGAGAATGTTATTTATTTCCAGGTATCATACTTTATCACTACTGCTTTTGTAATAACAGTCTTATATTTGGAATGAAGCTTTATTTCTAATCTTTGATTATTTTGGATATACAAGGAATTTTTCTTCATATTCATGGTTTGAGTTTTCTTCCAAGATTAAAGTAAGCCCTGATGCAGTGTGGCTTCATGGTAAACAATCTGCCTACCCATGCAGGAGACACAAGTTTGATCCCTGGGTTAGGAAGATACCTTGGAGAAGGAAATATCCCACTCCAGTATTCTTGCCTGGGAAATCCTATGGACAGAGGAGCCTGATGGGCTTCAGTCCATGGGGGTCATCAAGAGTTGGACACAACTGACTACAGACACACACATGATGTAGTAAAGCTAATCAAAATTATAGACTTAATTTATGGAACATTTATCCCATGACAGGTTTGTTTTTTTCTGATTTCTCCACTTATATTTATGTTATGTGTGTATGCATGCTTAGTTCTATAAAATTTTATCACCTGTATGGATTCCTGTATTCACCACAATACAGATACCGAACAGTTCCATCACCACAAATATCCCCTTTTATAACCACATCCACCATAGAATTAGAAAGGGAGCTGCCTGTTTTATAGCAAGCAGTAGCCAAGCCTCCTCTGTGTCCTGAAGGAAAACATAGCGCCATCCTTCAAAGTTTCCTTCTGCAAAGATATCCTTGAAGTGTAAGAGTGAAGTACCAGAGAGCCATGAAGGGCTATCTCTCCCAACAATAGTTTCCCTAGTCTTTGAATAAGTTAAGAATATATCTAGTGGTGTGTGTGTGTGTGTGTGTGTGTGTAAATAGCATCTTCACCTCTGTCTTTGCTTCATTGGCAGCTGGAGGTGCAGTGTCCTCCTGGTGTCACCACTGGCTTTGTAGCTGGAACCTGTGCAGGGTGGTGTAGAGCCTCCAAAATGAGAAGAAAGAAGATATGATGGGAGTGCTTGGGCCATGTTCTGCCTATGGCTGTGGTTCATTTTTGAGGTAACCTAATCTGAAAATTGGAGAAGGAAATGGCATCCCACTCCAGTACTCTTGCCTGGAAAACCCCATGGACAGAGGAGCCTGGTGGGCTGTGGTCCATGGGGTCACGAAGAGTCGGACATGACTGAGCAACTTCCCTTTCACTTTTCACTTTCATGCACTGGAGAAGGAAATGGCAACCCACTCCGGTGTTCTTGCCTGGAGAATCCCAGGGATGGCAGAGCGTGGTGGGCTGCCATCTATGGGGTGACACAGAGTTGGACACAACTGAAGCAACTTAGCAGCAGCAATGTCAAAATAATCTATTTAAAATTTCTCTGTGTGGGCAGATCAGCCTCTGAATGATCTTGTTTCAGTCCACTTTTGCACATAAGTGAATTGAGGTTTATAATATCACTCATAAAATGAATATAGGACTTTCCTGGTACACTGGATAGGAATCCACCTGCCAGTGCAGGAACACCGGTTCTATCCCTGGTCCAGGAAGACTCCACGTGCTGTAGAGCAACTAAGCCCATGTGCCACAACTCCAAGCCTGTGCTCTAGGGCCTGCGAGCCACAACTGCTGAGCCCACGTGCCACAGCTCCTGAAGCCTGCACACCTAAAGCCTGTGCTCCACAACAAGAGAAGTCACTGTAATGAGAAGCCTGAGCGCTGTGACAAAGAGTAGCCCCTGCTCACCTCAATTAGAGAAAGCCCATGTGCAGCAACCAGTGCAACCAAGAAATAAAGATTTAAAAAGTTTTAAAAAATAAATAAGATAAATATAGTAATATGATGAAAGAGTTAATTACCCAGCTGACATCAAAACATTTTCAAAGATTGCTAATGGGTTCCATCATCTTTTCCCAAAATGGGAGGTCTTTTTTTTTATGATTTCAGTAGTTGATAAAGGTACAAAGAGTAATAACTCACTAAAAATATCAAAAATGTTGAGAGATAGCCTAACATAATATATTTTTTAATATAAACAGAACTTAAGTCATACTGTAGCATTTTTTCATTTTAAAAAAATGCCTTTGAGTGTCTATGAGAAATTTCTTATTATCTAACAGTAAGATTTGATAAAAGAAATTTATAGAAATATTTCCAGGACTTTTTAAAGATTCCTTTCTCAATGCTTGACGGTCCAGCTAAGTTCATCATGTTTATCCAGTAAATTTTTCAACTTTTCCCATATTTATTTCACCATATTATCCAGCATTGCTTATCTGATTAAAAAAGACAAAAGTTACTGTAGCAAAGAGAAAAAGTGGCTGAGCTGAAGAGTGGGAAGGATGGAGTATACTATTCCTATGATCAAGTGACATTAACATATTCACAGTATAGTAAGTGCCTGGGTCTCCCTTTTAGAAGCAGAAGTCCTTTGGTGTTCTAGGATACCTTAAAGACAATGAGTTTAACCTACAAAAGCTTGTGAGAATATGGATTTTATGAAGTACACAATATCATACCTCCTTGCTTTTTCATGTTGCTTGCTAGGCTGGAGGAGAATCCTCCCAATCCCCAGTCTTAATCTTTTGCTGTATTGAGAAGAATTTAGTAATTAATTCAAATCATACTTCATGACACAAGTTCCCCCTAATGCTTCATTTAAAGATGAAGAAAGAGCATCACCCTGATAATTTTAAGATGTAGTCCATTCTCTACATTTGCCTCTCTATTCTTGCCCTGCAAATAGGTTCCTCTGGATCATTATTTCAGATTCTATATATATCTGTTAATATATGATATTTGTTTTACTCTTTCTGACTTATTCACTCAGAATGGCCAACTCTGGGTTCACTCACACTACTGCAAATGACACTTTCACTCCTTTTTATGGCCTAGTAATACTCCATTGTATACATATACTGTGTTTTCTTTATCCATTCATCTGTAGATGGACATTTAGGTTTCTTCCATAACTTGGCTGTTGTAAATAGTGCTGCAATGAACACTGGGGTGCAGGTATCTTTTTGAATTATGGTTTTCTCAGGATATATGCCCAGTAGTGTGATTGATTGGAGAAGGCAATGGCACCCCTCTCCAGTACTCTTACCTGGAAAATCCCATGGATGGAGGAGCCTGGTAGGCTGCAGTCCATGGGGTCACACAGAGTCAGACACAACTGAGCGACTTCACTTTCACTTTTCACTTTAATGCATTGGAGAAGGAAATGGCAACCCACTCCAGTGTTCTTGGCTGGAGAATCCCAGGGACGGGGGAGCCTGGTAGGCTGCTGTCTATGGGGTTGCACAGAGTCAGACACGACGGAAGCGACTTAGCAGCAGCAGCAGCAATGTGATTGCTGGGTAATATGGTAGCAGCAGCAGCAATGTGATTGCTGGGTAATATGGTAGTTCTATTTTTAATTTTTAGCTTTTAGCTAGTTGCATAGTACATAACTCTTCTTAACTATAATTTCCTCATTTGAAATTACATTAAGTTCTAAGTCCTTTTCCTGAACTGTTTTTATGCTCTCTCAATATAAATTGTTTCTAGTTAGAAAATTAAAACATGCATTTTAATACTTTTCAATCATCACAGAGTCTCATTCTTGTCTTTACTTGATGGCATATGTAGCATGGGCAGTATTACTCAGAAGTGGAATGGTGTGTTTTCAGCAATGAGCAATGCTGACCACTTTGAAATTCACTTCCCATTAGACCTGGATGTGATGATGAAAGTCATGGTTTTTGGAGCTTGCTTCCTCATTGTAAGTCTGTCACTTTTGAGTTCTTGAAAGTGTTATTCTTTCTGATGAGGAATAATAGTACAGAGTTCTGGGAAGGGAATAGATGTGAGAACTAGGACACCTCCTGTCTCTGTCACACTCGGTAGGTACATGACTTGTGACACAATTCAGTTGAAAAGGTCAGTCAGTAAATTTGAGTTATTCATTAACCTACACTGAAGCCAGGAACAGTCTCTAGTACATCTGAAATGTTCAGTGAATGCTGAATGAATAAAAGTNTACAGAGTTCTGGGAAGGGAATAGATGTGAGAACTAGGACACCTCCTGTCTCTGTCACACTCGGTAGGTACATGACTTGTGACACAATTCAGTTGAAAAGGTCAGTCAGTAAATTTGAGTTATTCATTAACCTACACTGAAGCCAGGAACAGTCTCTAGTACATCTGAAATGTTCAGTGAATGCTGAATGAATAAAAGTTCTGTTATTTGTAAGACATGGCTCGTTATTTAAGGGGAATCAAAAATAAAATAGTATTTTTTTTAAATTTTAATTTAATTTAACTTTATTTTTTTCCATCTCAGGTTACATGAGTTCCCAATCTTGAACCCCCACCCCCACCCCACATCAACTCTCTGGATCATCCCCATGCACCAGTCCCAAGCATCCTCTATCCTGTATCGAACATAGACTGGCGATTCCTTTCTTACATGATAGTATACATGTTTCAGTGCCATTCTCCCAAACCAACACCTCTCCCTCTCCCTCAAAGTCCAAAAGTCCATTCTATACATCNCTTTGTGCCAGTACCATACCGTCTTGATGACTGTGGCTTTGCAGTAGAGCCTGAAGTCAGGCAGGTTGAAAAAATAAATAAATAAAATAAAATAGTAGTATATCCCTCAGCAAATGTAAACAAATTAAATATATAACTAGATATGAAGTTTCTCAAGAGTTTCTAATATAAAATAAATGCAAATTAATCTTTTCCAGACCATGTCATGAGACAGGTATCAATTACTTCTATTTTTTAGAGATAAAACTAACATTTTTCAGGGGTTCATAGTAGGCAGATGGGAGTACTGAGGAATCACTTCCTTCAGATGGAATTGTAATGAAGGGAGTTGGAAAGAAAGGAAGAGACTTGAAAGGTCCTGGAAGAGAGGGTTGCAGAACAGGCAGAATTTAGCTGATACAAAAACTTAGTGTGCTCTTAAATTCAAAGTTCCAACAGAAAACTTGATGAGGCAGCCTGCTGTCTTAACCCTGTTTTCCCAGTCCCCTAGAGTAGGCTGGTGGTCAGTGCCACTGGAATGTGTGGTGGGGCAGGGAGAGGTCTAGGGCTGCAATGACTGTGGTACATCCACTCTTGAGATCAAAGCTATATTCTGTTTACCCAACCAAGTGTGTATCTTAGAGCATCTATCCATGTAACAGTTCTTGGATTCTAAGAAATCAAAATATATGTACAGTAACATAACACATTATAAGGCAAATGATTTACATTGGAAACCTATATATAAGTGAGTTTGAAAAATAAATTCTAAAATTAAGTTTTAGACACATATAATTAGATAGATGAATAGTTGCCCGTTACATTTTCCCATGGTTCTTAGTTCTACTGCTGATATCCATGTGAAATCAAATAACTTTGTTATATATAATTTCTAGGTTTACCTTAAAATTAAATGCAGCCCAGACTTATATGCATCTGGGTAGATTTTGAGGAAAAAAATCCTAATCATGAAATAGGTGGATAATGGAACCAATTACTTATAATAGCAAAGATGCTAACTGTGATGCCAACGATGATAGGGGCCGCTATTCCTTTTTAGTGTTTTTATATTATATGCATGCTTCTGGTTCTAACTACTTTCTGTGTAGTAACTCATTGAATCCTTATATGTTAGATAAGTTACTATGATGATTCCCACTTTAGAGATGGGAAAACTAGGGTTAGTTATCTTGTGCAAAGCCATCTAGTTACATAGGTGTCCAAAAGCCACTATTGAAGGTGACTGCAGAGACTATACCTTAAACCACTGTGCTGTGTGCCTCTTTCATCTCTGTGTGATCTCTGGTTTCTTTCTGTGTTAACACAGAGGGAAGAGAAACAGGATAAATGGTGGCATGTTGCCTCATGTATTTCTGAAATTTTAGGATTATAACTGGGAAGCCCATGAGGCTCTATGGAGGTCTTGTCTGAGGGTGTTTTTCCTTCCTCTGGTGTCCCAATGGTGCAACCAACTGAAGACCACTTTTTATGTTATTCTGTCAATTTGGTGCTTCCCAGGTCCTGTATATGTTTTAAATGTGAAACTCTAAACAAGTACAAATATTGATTATGTATTCTCAATGGACAGTTTTCTCCCTACCTCCGGCACAGACTAGTGCAGTCGCTCTTTATTAATCCTCATTTGCCAGTTTTTTTTTTTCCCCCTGGTTTCTCTTTTATACTGGATTGTGTCCCTTAGAGGGTTCTCATGTTATGGGGAGGGTCTTTAATACAATACATTTAATGCTCAGGCTCACTGCCTTGCCACAATCGGTGAAATCAAATCAGAAATTGGCAACTCTTAGAAGCCAAAGAAAATGCCTGTGTAATACACAGAATTTTCAGATTTTTCTTTACTTTCACCTTCACAGATTTCTCTAAATTTCCTAGGAGTTTGGCTTTGTATGAAAATAGGTTTTAATTATGCAGTTTTCCCTAGAACAAGGGTTTGAACTGCAGGTCCACTTGTATGCAGTTTTTTTTCAGTAAATATATAGCACAATGCCACATGATCCACACTTGGTTGAATCCACAGATGCAGAACTGTAAAGTTATATGTGGATTTCTGATGCCCACTGCCCACATTGTTTAGGAGTCATAGTTAGCACTTTTAGATTTTCACATTACCTACTTTGAACATTCCAGAAATGGAAATGACATGGTTTGTTAGTGCCAAGAACATAGGCAGAATGCTCATACATCAACATAACAATTAAAATAATTTTCTATTTGTGAATTATAAATTGTTTGCAATGACTAAAAAAGATAGTCCTTTGTTTTCTGTTTAAGATAACATATGCAATGTTTTGTCAGATGGCATTCATACAGAATTTCCAATTGTCTCAAAATGTTTGTTTCCAGTATTGTTTATTATGTAAAACATCATTCAGTTAATATAGGAGCAACTGTCTTATGATCCAGGATACAGAAAAATTTATTGGAAAGATTGATGAAACCATGTTTCTTCTGAAAATTTCAAGAGCATGTTTGCTCAGTTATTTTCACTAACAGTCATTGAACATTATTTACTCTCTCTTTTTTTTTTTTTTTTTTTTTGCTAAAAGCAAGCAAAACAGATTTAGAAAGTAAACAAAATTTAGACTCTTGGTTATGCAAGGATAGGCAGATAAGGGATGCCAGAATAATTAAAATGACAAAATATTTATCTAGTTTTTTAAATTAATTTTAATTGCTGCTCACAGCTGTTTCTGCCCTCTCCACCATAAAACTGAATAAAACAAGCCTACAAAAGGGGGCAGCATTAGCTCATAGCTTTCTTTACTAAAATATACTCATTTTCTTAACCAGAATTATGCCAGGTCTAATCAGTACATTTTAATAAATAGAAGCAAAGGGTTTTAGAGTTAGAAGAAACAGGAAGAACTATCTGCTCTACATTCTAATGTACAAGTGAGAAAGCTGGAAAGGCCTAGTTCATGTATTCAAATTAGTGCCAGAAATTAGTACTAGAACCAGAACTGTGATTACACATCCCCCTTTTTTGTCCAGTATTCTGGCAGTCACACCAGAAATTTGATTTAAAACATTTCAAGGTACTTTCATAACAGTGACGTTTTAATTATTAATTATTCTAAATTAATTCTAAACTATTTTAAACTCATGCAAACAGGGCCCACTTCAATCATCCAGACTCATCTCACAGCAGTCCTCTAACTGGTGGAAGAACCAGATTACTCTGTTGCAGAAATAAACACTTTAAAAGTGTTTATATCACAGATTACATAGAGGTTTATTTTATTTTAAATGTCAATACACTTGTAGCTTTACTTTCATGGCTACCATTCACATCTGAGTTTAATTTTTTTTATTAATATAACTGCTTTTAGATTTTTTTGTAAAAGAATATTTAGCATTTGACAGATTCACTCGCACTGAGGTAATTTAATTATTGGTGGCACAATATCAGATGAGCACAGACAAAATCAAATCACTACCTTGATTAGGAGAAGGGAAGTATATTTAATGGGCAGTCAGATACAGTCTGCCCAGATATCATCCAGCCTTCCTGCCAGCCTGACAGAAGACATGCTTGGGGGTGTGAGAATATTTCATTCAGAAGTTTAGCAGACTCAGTCAGCTATGGAAATTATTCTGGGTACTGCTACAATATTTCCATGAGTTTATTTTTTATTTTTTCATCAGTTTTAACATTTGCATTTTTTTGTTATGTTTTCTCTGTTTGTATATTTCTTTCTGTTCTGTTTGTCTTTGTGTATTTCTGTCTACATGTAATCCATGCCGTTTGTTTGTGATATGGCTATAGCACCTGCCTGGAAATGGATATCAGGGAGAGGTTATGCCATTTTCTTCACTGATAGATTTATAACATTCTAAGAGAGAATGTGTTCATATTTTTTTCATTTTTCAAGAGATCACTTCATAATCAATTGAGGAAACAGGAGTGAGAAACATGTTATCTTTATCCTGACAAAGCTGTTGAGAGTACATGGCTGTGTTCTTTGGGAACACAATAAGTACCCTACATGCAAACCTCAGTGTTGTGAACTTTCAAAGATACGAACATGCATCTGGTTCTTGGAGGGAACCAGAACCTGTGCTCTCAACATCACGTATGAGTGAAATTGTAGCTTGCCCTCCGTCTTCTGTTGCTAACCATCCTTCAACACTACCATCTTCCACCTCCTCTCCCTCCTCCAGTTAGTAACTCTTCTTGCCTGTTCACACGATGGCAGCCCCTGTACCCCAACTGCTGTACTGACTGCTGTACTTTTTGAGGTACTGTGCTGTAAGATTAAAATGTTTTCTTTATTTTTGTGTTTTTTTTAATGTGTTATTTGTGTGAAAAGTATTATAAACCTATTACAGTATAGTACTATATAGCTGATTTTGTTGTTTGGTACTTTGGCTAACTTTGACTTAACGAGCAAATGAACTTATGAATATGCTCTTGGAACTGAACTCATTTGTACGTAGGGGACGTAGTGCAATAGATCTGTAGAAGGATTCAGATTGACATTTACTCTCCTTGTCTCAGCCAGAGCCCAAAAACCACAGTCCTCAGAAGTGAAGTACCTCACCTACAGTCACAACGCATTGGTCAACCCAAGATAGATACAACCAACTTTAAATGAGTAAAAAAATACAATCTTATTATATACCGGGAAGGAAAGAAAATAGTTTGTAAGTAACACTAATGCTAACTCACAGATGTTCTGGTTTGGGGTTTTTTTCCCCCTTTCTTCAAAAAAGCTTGCAATTCAAAATGTTATATGAAATCACTTAATATATAAATGTGGGCAACTGACTACATTTTTAAAACACATCTGTAGGTTGAAGATGCTTGCTGGCTTCTAGTTTTGTATTTCATTTTTATCAACTAACATCTTAGTAGAAGCTAGGATAAATTAGGCAGTTGAGTGAAAGGCCCTAGGGATAAGGAAAATGAAAAACAGAGGGAAGTTTCTCAATTGGACACAGGCAGAGGTATCAAAGATATACATTTACTCACTTCAAAGTTTGCCTTCCCTGAATGTTTAAAATTAAAAAGACTGACAAAACCAAAGTGAGAGTGGAGAACAACAGGAACTCTCATAAATTGGTTTACCATTTTAGAAAATCATTTGGAAGTATCTAATAAAACTAGACATATACTTTATGATTTTAATTTTTAAAGGTATATACTCAAGTGCAAATGTTTAGCAAAGGTCATGCACAATAATGTTTCTAGCAGCTATTTTCATAGCACCAAATGCAAAGATCCCAAAATATCCATCCACATATTCTCACAATGGAATACCACACAGTAATAAAAGGGAGAAACTGTGATGTACAAAACAGCATGGCTGATGGAAAATCTCAGAAGCTATCTATATTAGTCAAGTTTCTCCAGAGAACCAAGAGAATATATATTGATATATGAAATTGGCTCATTTGCTTTTGGAGACTAAGAAGTCTCACAATCTGCCATTGGCAACCTAGAGACACAGGTGAGCTAATGGTATTCTATTCCAAGTCCAAGGTAGGAGAAAACTGATATCACAGCTAAATTCTCCCTAATGCCACTTTTTGTGGGCATCCAGCTGATCAGATGAGAATCAGCTACACTGTTTTGCAGGGCAATCTGCTTTGCTCGGTCTACTGATTCAAATATTAATGCCATCCAGAAACACCCTCACAGACACACCCAGGAAGCCTAACTACATATTTGGGCAACCCATGGCCCAGTCATGTTGACACATAAAACTAACTGTCACGAGTCTACTCCGTGTCAACTTGGCACCCATAAATACCTTCATACTTCACCTTTGAACGTAGACAATAAAAGTTAATTCCACCTAACCTGATAGGACTATATACTTCTACAACTGAAAACACAATCACTCCATCCCCAGAAGATAAAGTCCTTGAGTGACATATACCCTTCTGATACCTGGTAACTTAAATACTATGATAAAAAATTAATATATAAGTACCATGATAATAAGTCAGTACCTCTTATGTGACATGATAAAGGAATAGGAGAGGAAAACAAAGGCATCTGGTATACACACAACATATACAAAATAAGGAACACTCTAATTCCTAATTCTGTAGCAGATAACATGGTCATAGCTGGCATTTATAATTGCCTTCTTCCTCTATTCATTACCTTTGCCTGCAGACAACACTTCGATGATTTGATTTTTTACTTGGTAGACTTACCCAAACCTTCACTCCTAAAGCGCATAGCACACTAATAGTCCTGTCTGGATTGGGTTGTTGTAGTTTTCCATTGACATTAATGCAGGGCATAGTAATATCAAGATATACCCTAAGAGACTTCCTGTATTCCAGAATACTCTTCTTTACCTTCATTGTTGAGTAGAATACAGTTTCCCCTTGGTAATCAGGATCAGTCACTTCATTCAGGATAGGCTCACCCTTATTTACCTGTTGATTCAAAGGCTCAAAGTGCCAGGGTGGTGGTTCTTAACTTTCAGTTTAATGCAGTTCATTGCTTTTCCTCCTAGTGTAAGCCTTCCTCATCCTGGTACTAAGGCTTCTAGGCCAGCAGAGCATGAGGTCACAGGAAGAGGAAACATAAATTGTGCTAAAGGATTCACTATGGGTAATAGTGGTTCTGCTCCCATTCCTCCCCTTGATTCCTGTATTCGTGAATATTGGCTACAGAAGAACAGCAGTGTATTTTGGATTCTGAGTCAGAGCAAATACAGCCTCCTAGAGAACCTCACCCCAGCTTTGCAAGGCATTGCCACTTGGTGCTGTAGCCAAATCTTCAAAAAGCCGTTTAACCATTATTTCAACCCAGCTGCTTCCAGATGGTGAAGAACATGGTAACACCAGTGAATTCCATGAACAGAAACCTATTGCCACACTTCTTTTGCTGTAATGTGTGTTCCTCAATCAGAAGCAACATTTTGTGAAATACCATGATATGTTGGAAAAAAAGAACACAAGTGGTAGTTTTGGCAGAAACCTTGCATGCAAAGAAAGCAAATCCATATCAGTTAGCATCTATTCCAGTAAGAACAAAATGCTGCCCCTCCATGAGCTAAGAACCCAAAGCAGTCAACCTGCCATGTGGTAGCTAGCTGATTACCTCATGGAGTGATGCCATACTGAGGACTCAGGGTTGAGCTCTGCTGTTGGTGGAGTGGGTGCTCAGCCTCGGCCATGTGTGTGTGTTGGTCGGTTATGTCCGACTCTTTGGCCCCATGGACTTTAGGCAACCAGTCTCCTCAGTCCATGCAATTCTCTAGACAAGAATACTGGAGTAGGTTGCCATTTCCTTCTCTAGGGGATCTTTCCTGACCCAAGGATTGAACCTGGGTCTCTTATATTGCAGGGTCTCACCATGCTTGGTGAGAAGTTCATGGTGCTAAACCTGTGCTGACCTCTCTCCCTGCCACCATGAATCCAAGGGGCAATGATGTGTGGCAAGGGAAAGGGATTAGCTGGTAGAACAGAATGGTTCATCCTATTTGCTTGATTATTAAAACTCTCCTCTGTTGAGGTCACCCTTTGAGGAGCATTCACACAGGACACAGATAACTTCATGTTTTTGCCCAAAGAAGTCTGCCCATATACCTCTTCCTCCTATTTCTGTGTCATTGATTTTCCAACCATGTTCATTCCAAAGTTCTGATCATCCAACCAAATGGTCATGTAGCCATTGACAAATCATTGATGAATATCGATGAATCATATAGCCCATGCATCATTATCACACATCTGGCCTTTTATCCTTCCAGAGTGAACAACCAGGTATCTTGCCCAAGGGTCTGCTAACTGGGAGGATTTTCTTGGCCACTGTCCTTCAGGACTGTCCCAGAAAGGGGCTGTAGTGTTGCAGCTGTCCACAGCTGGTGCCTGTATATCCTGCAGAACCATCTGTAAATCAAGCCTGAGTGTTTTTCTCCTCTGTGAATTGATGGCAGGGGTATTCTGAGAGTGAACGAGAAGTCAGTGTGGCAGGAGTAGGGACCACAGACATGGGGGCTATTTCTTCATGTAATCTGTGCCTTCTTGGCCTACTCAGGCCCAATCATATATATACTACTTCCATTTGATGATAGAGTACTTCAATGCACACCCAGTCTTATGGCTTGCTGGATCAGATAACAGGCAGTTCATGACCGTAGGTCCCATGGTACTTGGTGACCAATGCTTAATAATTTCTTCTCTGCTAAGGCCCATAGCTGACCAAGAGCGATTTCTCAAAGGAAAGTAGTTCTCTCCGACTCTTTGCAGCCCCATGGACTGCAGCTCGACAGGCCTCCTTGTCCCTCACTCTCTCAAAGTTTGCCCAAGTTCATGCCCATTGAATCAATGATGCCATCCAACCATTTTATCCTCTGTCAGTCATCCCCGTCTCCTCCTGCCTTCAGTTTTTCCCAGCATCAGGGTCTTTGCCAATGACTCAGCTGTTTGCATCAGGTGACCAAAGTGTTGGAGTTTCAGCCTCAGTCCAAAACCCTAAGGGTCTGCTAAAGACTCCAGGCAGCATCTCTGTATGTCATAGACACTTCAAACACCATTGGATCTGCTGGATTACATGACCAAGCAGCTTGCACAGCAGACCAGATCTGTTGCAGAGCTTTCTCTGGTTCTGGCTCAAAACTATCAGCCATTCAGGACACTTGGTAAATGAGCTGCAGTAACACTCAAATGAGAAAATGCCGCCTCCAAACTTCAAAGGCTGCAAGAAGGCACTGTGCCTGTTGTTGGTTTTTTTTTTTTTTTTTTTTTTTTTTTCAGTTGTAGAAGGGGCCAGATGCACCAAATTATCCTTCAAGTTAGAAGGGATATCTCAACATGCCATACACCACCAAACTGCTAGAAATTTCACTGAGGTGAAAGGCCCCTGAATATTTGCTGGATTTGTTTTCTACTATCTGTTATGCAAATATCTTACCAATAAGCCTGGGTAGTTGCTACTTCTTGCTCACTAGGTCCAGTCAGCATAATGTCACCAATACAACAGACCAGTGTGATATCTTGTGGAAGAGAAAGGTGATCAAGATATCTGTGAAGTAAACTATGACATGGGACTACAGAGTTTACATCCCTGTGAGGTAGGACAGTGAAGGTTTATTATTGGTCTTGCCAGCTGAAAGCAAACAACTTCTGGTGGACCTTGGAGACAGGGATGGAGAAAAAGGCATTTGCCATATCAGTAGCTGCATACCAGGTACAAAGGGATGTGTTAATTTGCTCAAAGCAAGGAAACCATGTCTGATACAGCAGTTGCAGTTGGAATCCCCACCTGATCGTCTACAATAATCCACTGTCATCCTCCAAGATACTTCTGTCTTCTGCACAGGCCAGATAGACAAGTTGCATGGGGATGTGGTGGGAACCACCACGTTTGCATCTTTCAAGTCCTTGATAATGACACTAATCTCTACTCTATCTCTGGGTATTACAATATTGATTTTGGTTGACTATTTTGCTGGGTAAAAAGTGGCCCTAGTTGGCTTCTTCTTGGTCTTTTCCACCATAATCGCCTTCACTCCAAATGTCAAGGAACCAGTGAGGGCATTCTGTCAACTACTGAGTATTTCTTCCAGTTATGTACTCTAAACTGGGGAAATAGCAACAGGATGGGCTCAGGGACTCATTATTTCCTATCCTCAGTGCACAGTTACCCTAGTAAAAGGCCATAGGTCCCATAGGGATGGCTTGGGAAATAGTAGTAGTGTAAATTTTTAGTAATGTCTCTGGGTCCTTCCTTCAGGGGACCTGACCTCCTCTTTATTCAGGGACTTTTCAATCTATAAACTGACTCGAGTCTGGGAGTTGACTCAGTGTGTGTGACCTTCTGTTTTTATGATTATTCAGTTTTGACTTTTGTTCTCTTAATCTATAACTTTTCTGCTGCAAGTGTAAGACATCAGAGAGTGAAGGAAAGTGGGAGAACTGATGGTGCAGGCCACTTTAATGTCCCTCAAAGTAAAGTATAAACAAGCAAATAGTGCTGACATGATCCTAACATGTGGACTGGCCTGACTGAGACAAAAAGACTCCATTTGCACCCATCTTCAAATAGTATTTACATACCTATGCACTACTTTTAAACAATAAATGGGTTATTAGTAAAAATTAGTACTTAAAACAATTTATCATAAGCAGCAATATTTCCTTATGATTAAAATAAGGACTATGGAAATAAATATCCAGTTAGGGTTAGCATCGCATTTCTACCATTCTTTCATCTGTACTTCACTTTCCTCTTAGATCCATGCTTCGGGCAAATCATGTTAACCTCTCTATGCCTAGTTTTCCCATCTGTAAACTGGGAAAAATTATACTACCTACCTACATGAGTTGATTTGAGGATTGTGTGCTTAGCAGCTTCAGTTTGTCCGACATTTTGTTGGACTATAGTCCGCTAAGCTCCTCTGTCCATGGGATTCTCAAGGCAAGAATACTGGGGTGGGTTGCCATGCCCTCCTCCAGAGGATCTTTCCAACCCAGGGATCAAACCCAAGTCTCCTGTGTCTCCTGCACGCAGGTGGATTTTTACCCACTGAGCCAACTGGGAAGCCCAAATTGAGGATTAAATGTGTTCTTATATATAAAGTGCTTAGGACAATGCCTTTTTCACAGCCACAGTAAACACTACAAAGGTGCTAGCTATTATTTTGTTTCTAACTTTTCCTTTTTAAAGGGAAGCTCTGTTAACTTGAAATCTGAGATTTCAATGGCACCTGCGATAGCTGTTTTTCTTTAAGTATTTAATTGTTATCTCTTTTAAAATAGTTATATCTTTTAAAAAATACTTTAAATATTGTTTCTAGTTTGATTTTGGATCAACAGAAATAGAACAAATGTATTCCCTACAACTAACCCTTAAGCTAAGGATTTCTTAGAGATTCTCAAACTAAATTGTACATCAAAATTACTGGAGGGTTTGTTAAAGTAAATTTCTGGGCCCGAGATGGGTTTAGTAGATGGGTTCAATTCCTCATTCAGTAGGTTTAGGGTAGAGCCTCCCTAATGGCTCAGTGGGTAAAGAATCTACCTGCAATGTAGGAGACAGAGGTTCAATCCCTGGGACAGGAAGATCCACTGAAGAAGGAAATGGCCACCCAGCACAGTATTTTTGCCTGGGAAATCCCATGGACACAGGAGCCTCGTGGGTAACAGTCCATGGGGTTGCAAAGAGTTGGACACAACTGAGGGACTAAACAGCAACTGAGGTTTTGCATTTCTAAGTATTTCTGGTATAATCCTGCTAGCCTGGGGATGACACTTGAGAGCTATTGTCTTAGTGAACAATACTGAACATTTGTTAGGGAAAGAATTTTGAAAATTTAGTAAGTCATTCTCATTCTCTATCTGGGTATGTGTGTGTGTATATATATATATATATATATATATATATATATAGTTGTTGTTTAGTCGCTAATTTGTGTCCAACTCTTGGGATCCCATGGATTGTAGCCCACAAGGCTCCTCTGTCCATGGGATTTCCCAGGCAAGAATACTGGAGTGGATTGCCACTTCCTGCTTCTGAGGATCTTCCTGACACAGGGACTGAACCCATGTCTCCTGCATTGCAGGCAGCTTCTTTACCACTGTACCACCTGGGAAGCCCAGTTGTATTATATTCAAGGTTAATTTCTCTCATGCAATGTTATGCAGTATCCTAATCACAAGATTAACTTATCGATGCTTCCCAATATGATCCCAAGTCCTGAGGAACACCACTTAGCCAACATGTGTGGCCAGGATTGGAACTCTGTAGCCCTGGGAGATGGACCATAAAATATATCTTCTAATGGTCTTAAATATACAACCTTCCGTGGTCACTTACTCTGTTTGCAGCATGAAGATGAAGCAGCTGCCCCCACACGGACTCCAAAAGAGGGAAGAGGCTTTAGAACTATTTGTGGGCTTACCACCAGCTTGCCCATGTCTCCGGGAGCACGAGAGAGGACACTTGGTATTCCAGAGAGAACTCTACTCCTGGGGCCTCTGAACAGAAGGGCTGGGACAACAGCTGCTTCTGCATTGCTAAAATATATGACAGTGTTACTCTGTATCAGTTCAGTTAGGTTGCTCAGTCATGTCCCACTCTTTGCAACCCCATGGACTGCAGCATGCCAGGCCTCCCTGTCCATCACCAAACCCTGAAGTCTGCTCACTCACATCCATTGAGTCTGTGATGCTATCCAACCATTTCATCCTCTGTCGTCCCCTTCTCCTCCTGTCTTCAATCTTTCCCAGCATCAGGGTCTTTTCCAATGAGTCTGTTCTTCACATCAGGTGGCCAAAGTATTGGAGTTTCAGCTTCAATATCAGTCCTTCCAATGAATATTCAGGACTGAGTTCCTTTAGGATTGAGTGGTATGATCTCCTTGCTGTCCAAGGGACTCTCAAGAGTCTTCTCCAATACAACAGTTCAAAAGCACCAATTCTTCAGCTCCCAGCTTTCTTTATAGTCCAACTCTCACATCCATACATGACTACTGGCAAAACCATAGCTTTAACTAGATGTATCTTTGTTGGCAAAGTAATGCCTCTGCTGTCTAGGTTGGTCATAGCTTTTCTTCCAAGGTATAAGGGTCTTTTAATTTGATGGCTGCAGTCACCATATGCAGTGATTTTCAGTTCAGTTCAGTCGCTTAGTGTTGTCCAACTCTTTGTGACCCCATGAACTGCAGCACCCCAGGCCTCCCTGTCCATCACCAACTCCTGGAGTCCACCCAAACCCATGTCCATTGAGTCAGTGATGCATTCCAAACATCTCATGCTCTGTCGACCCCTTCTCCTCCTGCCCTCAATCCTTCCCAGGATCAGAGTCTTTTCCAATGAGTCANAAGTTAAATAATCAGGGTGACAATATACAGCCTTGACTTACTCCTTTCCCTATTTGGAACCAGTCTGTTTTTCCATGTCCAGTTCTAACTGTTGCTTCTTGAACTTCATACAGATTTCTCAGGAGACAGGTCAGGTGGTCTTGTGTTCACATCTCTTTCAGAATTTTCCACAGTTTGTTGTGATCCACACAGTCAAAGACTTTGGCACAGTCAATAAATCAGATGTTTTTCTGGATCTCTCTTGTTTTTTCGATGATCCAATGGATGTTACCAATTTGATCTCTACTTCTTCTGCCTTTTCTGAATCCAGCTTGAACATCTGGAAGTTCATGGCTCACGTACTGTTGAAACCTGCCTTGAAGAATTTTGAGCATTACTTTGCTAGAGTGTAAGATGAGTGCAATTGTACGGTAGTTGGAGCATTCTTTGGCTTTGCCTTTCTTAGGGNAATTTGATCTCTACTTCTTCTGCCTTTTCTGAATCCAGCTTGAACATCTGGAAGTTCATGGCTCACGTACTGTTGAAACCTGCCTTGAAGAATTTTGAGCATTACTTTGCTAGAGTGTAAGATGAGTGCAATTGTACGGTAGTTGGAGCATTCTTTGGCTTTGCCTTTCTTAGGGATTGGAATGAATACTGACCTTTTCCAGTCCTGTGGCCACTGCTGAGTTTTCCAAATTTGCTGGCATACTGAGTTCAGTACTTTTACAGCAGCATCTTTTAGGATTTGAAATAGCTCAGCTGGAATTCCATCACCTCCGCTAGATTTGTTCATAGTGATGCTTCCTAAGGCCCACTTGACTTCACATTCCAGGATGTCTGGTTCTAGGTGAGTGATCACACCATCGTGGTTATCTGGGTCATGAAGATTTTTTTGTATAGTTCTTCTGTGTATTCTTGCCACTCTTCTTAATATCTTCTGCTTCTGTTAGTCCATAGCATTTCTGTCCTTTATTGTGCCCATCTTTGCATGAAGTGTTCCCTTCGTATCTGTAATTTTCTTGAAGCGATTTCTAGTCTTTCCCATTCTATTGTTTTCCTCTATTTCTGATCACTGAGGAAGACTTTCTTATCTGTCCTTGCTATTCTTTGGAACTCTGCATTCAGATCGGCACATCTCCTTTTCTACTTTGCCTTCAGCTTCTCTTCTTTTCTCAGCTATTTGTAAGGCTTCCTCAGACAGCCATTCTGCCTTTTTGCATTTTTTTTCCCTTGGGGATGCTCTTGATCATTGCATCTTATACAGTTTCACAAACCTCCATCCATAGTTCTTCAAGCACTCTATCATATCTAATACCTTGCATCTATTATCTGTTACTCTGTATATCATTTACTCTATAGTTGAAAAAATAAAGTCTTACCAAATAAAATCACATAAATATAAATACTTAGAAAGTTCAACATTCATGAAACATTTCTAATGCCAAGTATTCCAAAGGAATAGGTTTTTTATTTCATAGCCATATAATTTTTCTTGCTAAGAATTCTTTTTTTTTTTTTTTTCAAAACAACTACTTATTCTTCTCTTGTCTAACATATGATTACTATCATTTAGGGCAAGATGACTTCTTGGATGTTCTTTATGTCACTAACTTCCAGGGAAAGCTCTGCTAAAAAATAAGGAAACCAATCTGTTCTTGCTTCTGTGTGTGTATGTTTGCCATTTACTTTAATGTGATCTAAGTGTAATTGTGAAATATTTTAAGCTATGTGATATCAAAATTTAGTATTAGTTGTACAATAATAGTAAATAAGTGTAATAATTTTAAAATTTAAGTGTAATTTTTAATATTTAAGTGTAAGCCATTTACTTTAAAGAGATCTAAGTGTAATTGTGGAGTATTTTAAGCTATGTGATATAAAATTCTTAGTATCAGTTGCATAATAATAGTAAGTAATTTAAAGGAGAAGAAGGCCAATCAAAACAATAGTGAAGCTTGTTTTTTGTAGATAAGTTTTTCTAAGCTATCCATAAAGTAAAAAGCAGGACAACATGTAGGACATAAAGTAAAAGCAGGACAGATTCCTTTGTTATTCCTTCTGTTGTAAACTCATATCTGGTGACTGACTCTCAGTTTTATCTTTTGTGGTATTTTTATGATGCACTTTTTAAGAATGTCAGAAGGAAATATGATTTGAAGAGTAAAAAACTGGGAGCAATAGAAATACAAAACTATACCAGTAATTATTTTATTACATTTTTTTATCTTACTGAAAATGTGGCTGTGTGTTATTTAAGCAATCACTTCCTTAAAAGAAGACTGACTCAGCACTCTTTGTTAATTGATACAGTGTCTCAGGATATATAATAATGCAGAGCTTCTCATTTGGTCAAATTGTAGAACAAAACTTGGAATTCTGCCAAATAACCAGGTAGTTAGTATTCCAGGTGAGTTGAGATAACAGGCTTCTGACACTGAGTCCACAGGGTCACTGGCTTTAAAAAACAAAACAAAACAAAGAAACAGATCTGTGAAGCCAGTTTAACTAATGAGTTGATTCATTTTTGTTTCTTTGTTGGTTTTAACACTGTCCTACTTTATTGTACAGGTCACAGGCCTTCACGTCTGGAACTGATCTAGTTTTTTTTCCATTGAGATAATGAAAAGTTCATATCCATGCCTCAGAGTTACATGGGAGTTGATGTTTTGGGGATTATTATCCAAACTATTCTTCTAATAGCATTTCAGTATGATCCATCCTTAGGGAATTATGAATAAATGCTAGATAATGAAATTCACTCATATTATCAGATATAAAAAATACATAAAAGTATGTCATTTTTGCTTCAGAAATACAAATATGACCAAGATTTGATTTCCTAGCTCTATCTTTTTAGACAAAATCCTTAAGGAAGTGCCTGTAAGCCTTGATTAGTAAGGGTAAGAATTCCCTCTTTTTGGATTGTTGTTATAAACATATTTTACCATTATTATTTTATTTATATTATTACTACACCCTTCATTCTCAACTCTAAGTATTTTTATGGCTTTCAGATGATGCATAAATACTCTAAGTAGGAGATAAATTTCTTAGAAAAATAATGAAGTAAAATTTTACTGATTCTGAATATTGGATATACCTAATCTAGCATTTTCTACTCTGAGGAGATAGATGTTTTCCTACAATACTAGTGTATATTTGTAACATTTTTTATTTTTAATAGTCAATTCAAATAACAACTATAATTATTAATGTGCGTATTTATATTAATAAGCCACACATCCTCCACATTAGTTTTACAATCAGTTCAGTTCAGTGGCTCAGTCATGTCCGACTCTTTGCAACCTCATGAATAGCAGCACACCAGGCCTCCCTGTCCATCACCAACTCCTTGAGTTGACTCAAACTCACATCCATCCAGTCGGTGATACCATCCAGCCATCTCATCCTCTGTCATCCCCTTTTCCTCCTGCTCCCAATCCCTCCCAGCATCAGAGTCTTTTCCAATGAGTCAACTCTTCGCATCAGGTGGCCAAAGTACTGGAGTTTCAGCTTTAGCATCATTCCTTCCAAAGAACACCCAGGGCTGATCTCCTTCAGAATGGACTGGTTGGATCTCCTTGCAGTCCAAGGGACTCTCAAGAGTCTTCTCCAACACCACAGTTCAAAACCATCAATTCTTTGGCACTCAGCTTTCTTCACAGTCCACCTCTCACATCCATACATGACCACTGGAAAAACCGTTGACTAGATGGACCTTTGTTGGCAAAGTAATGTCTCTGCTTTTGAATATGCAATTTAGATTGGTCATAACTTTTCTTCCAAGGAGTAAGCATCTTTTAATTTCATGGCTATAATCACCATCTGCAGTGATTTTGGAGCCCAGAAAAATAAAGTCTGACACTGTTTCCACTGTTTCCCTGTCTATTTGCCATGAAGTGATGGGACTGGATATCATGATCTTCATTTTCTGAATGTTGAGCTTTAAGCCAACTTTTTCACTCTCCTCTTTCACTCTCATCAAGAGGCTCTTTAGTTCTTCTCCATTTTCTACCATTAGGGTGGTGTCATCTGCATATCTGAGGTTATTGATATTTCTCCCGGCAATCTTGATTCCAGCTTGTGCTTCTTCCAGCCCAGCGTTTCTCATCATGTACTCTACATATAAGTTATATAAGCAGGGTGACAGTATACAGCCTTGATNAATCACCATCTGCAGTGATTTTGGAGCCCAGAAAAATAAAGTCTGACACTGTTTCCACTGTTTCCCTGTCTATTTGCCATGAAGTGATGGGACTGGATATCATGATCTTCATTTTCTGAATGTTGAGCTTTAAGCCAACTTTTTCACTCTCCTCTTTCACTCTCATCAAGAGGCTCTTTAGTTCTTCTCCATTTTCTACCATTAGGGTGGTGTCATCTGCATATCTGAGGTTATTGATATTTCTCCCGGCAATCTTGATTCCAGCTTGTGCTTCTTCCAGCCCAGCGTTTCTCATCATGTACTCTACATATAAGTTATATAAGCAGGGTGACAGTATACAGCCTTGATGTACTCCTTTCCCGATTTGGAACCAGTCTGTTGTTCCATGTCCAGTTCTAACTGTTGCTTCCTGACCTGCATACAGATTTCTCAAGAGGCAGGTCAGGTGGTCTCTTATTCCCATCTCCTGAAGAATTTTCCACAGTTTATTGTGATCCACACAATCAAAGGCTTTGGCATAGTCAATAAAGCAGAAATAGATGTTTTTCTGGAACTTTCTTGCTTTTTCGATGATCCAGCAGATGTTGGCAATTTGATCTTTGGTCCTCTGTCTTTTCTAAAACCAGCTTGAATATCTGGAAGTTCACAGTTCACGTACTGCTGAAGCCTGGCTTGGAGAATTTTGAGCATTACTTTACTAGCGTGTGAGATGAGTGCAATTGTGTGGTAGTTTGAGCATTCTTTAGTATTGCCTTTCTTTGGGATTGGAATGAAAACTGACCTTTTCCAGTCCTGTGGCCACCACTGAGTTTTCCAAATTTGCTGCTATAGTGAGTACAGCACTTTCATGGCATCAGCTTTTATAATCTTATCATACCATTAAAATTACATAATTATATAATTAATTTTACTGACTAATTGCCTTTTAAATGAAATATACTTGATTTACTATATTGTATTAGTTTAACATGTATAAGAAAGTGATTGAGATTTATGTATTTATTTATACATATATTTAAGATTATTTTCCAATATAGTTTACAACAAAATATTGGATATTGTGCCTTGTCTTCCAGTAAGTCCTTGTTCCTCGGCTATTTTATATATAATTGTGGGTTCTGTTAATCCCATACTTCTAAACTATTCCTCTCTCCCATCTTCCTTTCCTCTTTGGTAAAAATACATTTGTTTTCTGTGTCTGTGAGTCTGTTTCTGTTTTGTAAATCAATTCATTCATGTATTTCTTAGATTTCACATATAAATGATACACAGTATGTGTTTGTCTGACTTATTTCACTCAGTTTGATAATCTCTAGGTCCATCTGTTTTGCTACAAGTAGCTGCCATATTTCATTTTTTTCTGTGACAAAGTGTTATTTTATTGTATATGCATACCACATCTTCTTTATCCATTTATGGACACTTATGTTGCTTCCACAGAGAAGGCAATGGCACCCCACTCCAGTACTCTTGCCTGGAAAATCCCATGGATGGAGGAGCCTGAAAGGCTGCAGTCCATGGGGTCGCTGAGGGTGGGACACGACTGAGCAACTTCACTTTCACTTTTCACTTTCATGCCTTGGAAAAGGAAATGGCAACCCACTCCAGTGTTCTTGCCTGGAGAATCCCAGGGACGCTGGAGCCTGATGGGCTGCTGTCTATGGGGTTGCACAGAATCAGACACGACTGAAGCGACTTAGCAGCAGCAACATGTTGCTTCCATGTGCTGGTTATTATAAATTATGTTGCTATGAACACTGGGGTGCATGTGTCTTTTTGAATTAGAGTTTTCATCTTTTCCAAGTGTGTGCACAGGAATGGGACTGCTAGACCATATTGTAGCCCTATTTTTAGTTTTTTAAGGAAACTTCATACTGTTCTCCATACTAGCTGCACCAGTTTATATTTCTGCCAGCAATATAAGAATATTCCCTTTTCTACACACTTTCTCCAACTTTTATTATTTGTAGACTTTTTGATGATAGTCATTCTGACTTGTGTGAGGTGATACTTCATTGTAGTTTTGATTTGCATTTCTCTACTAATTAGTGATGCTGGGCATCTTTTCATGTGCCTTTTGGCCTATGGTAGATCTTTTTTTGGAGAAATGTCCACCCATTTTTTTGATTGAGTTGGGTTTTTTGTTGTTATTTAGTTTTATGAGCTGTGTGTATATTTTGCATATTAACCCCTTTGTTACATTTGCAAATATTTTTTCCCATCCCATAGATTGTCTTTTTGTTTTGTGTATGGTTTCCTTTGCAGTGCAAAAGCTTTGAAGTTTGATTAGGTCCCATTTGTTTATTTTGCTTTGGGGAGACTGACCTAAGAAAGTATGCTTCAATTTATGTCAGAGAATGTTTTGACTTTCTGCCTGATGTCTGATTGGGTGATTTCCATTATTCTATTTTCCACATCCCCTATGTATTCCTCTGCATTATTTAGTTTGCTACTCATTGCTTTTAGCTTAGTTTTATTTTGGCAACTGAGTTGTCTAATTTTGATGGGTTCCTCTCTATAGATTTTAGTTCCTTGTCACAGTGATCTATGTTTCTATTGATAATCTTTCTTAACTCCTTTAATATTTTTATTACCTCCTTTTTGAACAGGATCTAGTAGACAGGAGAGGTCTGTTTCACTATTTGTTCTTTTTGGTGATTTCTCTAGTTCTTTTAACTGGGAGTAGTTCCTCTTCTTTTTCATTTTACTGGTTTCTCTGCCTGTATGTATTGGGAGAAACAATTATATACTGTGTTCTTGAGGGCTGTTTTTATGTGGGAGAGTTTCTGTGTAGACTGTGTGAGTCCAATATTTTTGGTGCCTGGGCTGTTTCTGGTGTGTATGCCTGCCACACTTTTCCTCAGAGTGTGCTGGCCATTATTCCCTTGTTAGGGGGTGTGATTGGTATGGTGGTGACCAGAGCCTGCACCAGATGTTGGGTGGGGTTTCCTCTTTGCTTTGTGGCTACATTAGCCCTGTCAGGGGCAGGCCTGTTCCCCAGCTGTTGGAGTAGAAGCCCTGAAGATTGGGTTCAGTAAAGCTCTATCCCTGTTAAGTGTGTGCTCTGCCGCTAAGGAGGTGAGATGCCAAAGCAAGAGAGGCCTGTGTGGTCACAGCGAACCTATGTGTCACCTGTGCTGCTGTGAAACAGCCCAAGGTCACGTCCCTTTCTCCACTGTGTTCATCCCAGACCTGTGTTAGTCTGACACAGAGGGCAGGGCTGTTGTGGCTGTAGGAATCAAAATGGTTGTATTGACGACCATCACCTGGCTTGCCTCTCTGATAAGTCTCTCCTAGGGCATGTCTGGCCCAGATCCAGCTCTAAGCTGTGGTATCATGTAGGTGGGAGTGGAGTGCTCTGCTGGGAAAGGAGCCACTCCATACTCCTCCCCAGGGGCTGTCCTCCAGGGACATGCCATTCTGTGACACCTTCCACCACCTGATGTGTAGGCTAAGTCTGCTGCTGTGGAACCTACCCCTGGATGACCCCTGCTGTGAGAAAACTGGTAATCACTCTGCCCAGTCCTCAAGCTCACAAAGCTTGCAGCCTCTGAAGCCACAACAGGGGGGAAATGGGGCTCTCATGGCTGACTCACACCTGTATATATGCCCGTTTTGGGGGCGCGTACAGCATACCCACACCCCACCCTGAATGCACTAACTGTCAGCCCAGACTACACTCCACATCCTTCAGGCTGTCTCTATGCAGCCTAGATGGAGTCCTGTCCAAGGGTCCATCAGCTGAAGCCCTAGTTTCAGTGCCTGGACACTTCATATACTCGCAGCCCCAGGCACATTTTGGGCTGGAAAGGGCAGGGAAGTGGAAGCCAACAGCTCCTGTCTGACTCTGCCCGGATAGTTAGGCAAGCACATTCCAGGCCCCTTCAGCTCTCTATCTGTCCTAATGAACTTCCCAGCTAGTGAAAGGGATTCTCAAGGCAAGGGCACCTTTCCTCTTTCACAGCTCCCTCTCAGGAGCTCCAGTCCCATCCCAAAGTCTTTTTCTTTTTTATCCTGCCCAGCTACATGAGGATCTTTCTTGCAGCTTTGGTTGAATAAGTTCACAGTTGCTTTTGTGTGACAATTGTTCCACATATAAATATATTTTTGATGTGTTTGTAAAGACAGGTGAGTTCCAAATCCTTCTACTCCATTATCTTCATCTCTACCCTTAAAACTTTTTCCTACTGAATAATTTCCTGCACATTGAAATTACATCCATTTATGACAGTACTTATCACAGCTTGAATGTAGGCAGGGTCTATGACTTGCTTGTAAAATAATAAAATATGAAAATTAGATGGGATATCTCTTCCTTGATTCGGTTAGTAATATGGCAAAGGTTATGAGATGTCACTGTTAGTTGATTAGAGAGATATTTTTTCTCTATTGATGACTTGAGGAAGTAAGCTACCAATTTTTTAGTAACCCTAGGCAGAGGTCCAGGTGGCAATAAACTGCAGATAGCCTTCAGCTGACAGCCAGACAATAAAATAGACATTTCAGTCATATAGCAGCAGAGAAGTGAACTATGTCGACAAACTGAAAGAGCTTGGGATCAGATTCATCCACTCAAGCCTCCAGATGATAATTCAGCCTAGAGAACACCTTAATTGACACCTTGTAAGACCCTGAACAGAAAACCCAGGTGAGCTGTGCCCAGACATCTGACAAAAATTTTGAGGTAATAAATGTATGTTGTTGTAAGCTACTAAGTTTATGGTAGTTAATTACACAGCAACAGAAAAGTTATACAATCATCCAGGTCAAACTGAAATCATTTGAGCCTGTTTTACTATTTTCTACAGTGCTGTTTCATTCAAAGTATTTGTTGCTCGGTCCCGTCTAACTCTTTGCAACTCCATGGAATGTAGCTGCCAGGCTCCTCTGTCCATGATATTTTCCAGGCAAGAACACTGGAATGGGTTACCTTTTCCTCCTCCAGGGGATCTCCCTAACTCAGAGATCGAACCTAGTCTCCCACATTACAGGCAGATTCTTTACTGTCTGAGCCAGCAGGGAAGCCTCATGTCTCATAAACGATTGCAGTTTGACTTGTGAGTTTTTTCAATTAATAAAAATATGTTATTCTTCTGAATTTACAGTGTTGCATGACCAGTTTTTTTTTATTTTAGATTTGTTAAACATAATTTCTTTAATATATCTAACACAATACTCACTTTCATACTTAAGTACTATTTTTTTTTTTTTTCTTTAAAGAAGGCTTGTAAAATCCTATCTACTTTGGCCCTTCAAAACCTAGATTCACCCTGAGCACTGATCACACTCTCTGGCTCTTGGACAATCTTGCACACTGATTGCAAGCTCCATGAGCTGTCAGAGATAGGCTAACTCCTCTCCTTGGCTGATCAGGAGTCCTGCCTATATCACTAGGCAAAATTGGCTGAACCAACAAAGGGATAGATTGGAAGCCTTACAGGCTTTAAATAATCAGAGGAACTGCTCTTCTCCCTGACAGAGCTGAGACTGAACTCATTTTCCTAGAGACACTGTGTAGTAGGGGACATTAGCTGGGGGAATCCCACCACAATTTTCTAGTCTACAAGGTTCTCTTCTCCCCCACAGGATACATGACTCTTCTCCATAGCCCAGAAATACCATTCTGCTGGCAGCACTGGCAGATGGCATCATGCCAGTCTAGGAGATGTTCTTTGTCCCACACACTGGAGAATCCCTTCCCTAGAGGTGCAAAGTCACTAAGCCTGGGGAAGCTCCTTCAGCTCCCTCAAACTGCATTAGCTGAGACCAGTGGCAGCCTCATGTCACAAGCTAAGAGAAGCAGAAGACAGCTTTGAAAATTAGTTATTGGAACCACAGACCATAGAATTAGGCCAAAGATAAATAGAGGATTGCAAGCTAAGACAAAATTTTAAAAGGACAGAGGGTATCCTTAAAATATAGTCCAAATGCCTGCGATACAATTTAAAAGATTACCCATTATACAGAGGATTGAAAATTAACTTGAATGAGAATCAAAAATTAACTGATACCAATATAAAGATGAATCAGGTATTGCGGTGATCTGACAAATATCTTAAAACAATCATTATAAAAATGATTTCACAAGCAACTAGAAATTATCTGAGATGGAAAAATGGAAAATTTCAGCATAGAAATATGTTACTTAAAGGAACAAAACAAATTATAGATCTGAAAAATACAGTAACAATTTTTTTAAAACTTTCTAGACTTGCTAGACAGCCTCCCTGGAGTAGGAAATGGCAACCCCCTCCAGTATTCTTGCCTGGAGAATCCTGATAGCTTACAGTGAATGGTGAATAGTGCCTCCATATTCACGGTCTCCAAGGATTTAATTCCAGGATCAAAGATAAAGTCTTAGTCACTCAGAGCTTTGTGTGCAAAATTTTATTTAAAGTGACAGAACAGAGAAAGTTTCTGACATAGACATCAGAAGGGGATAGAAAGGGTACCTGACTCACTAGTTTAAGCAGGGGCCTTATATACTTCTCAATTAGCTGCTAAGAATAGATAAAAAGAATACCTCATGGTTGTAAGAGTCCACCAGACCCTTTCCCAAAGTATACATCCTGAGATAACTTTGGCATAAGATTACTCAGGGAGAATGTGTTCTGGGCAACCTCTCTGGGCGAGATCTACTGTTGCTGTGTAGTCAGGGGTACAAGTCTTGAGAAACAGGTTCCCAGGGCAAGATTTGTTACAATTATAATAATTAACATAGAACCTAAGAAAAGCATTTCCATGAGTAAGACATTGTGCTGTGTGATCATTCCTTTCAGATTTAAAGAAAGGCCAGTTCTCAAGCAAGATACATTGTTGCACAGGGCTTAAGGAAACCGTGAAGGAGAATATTCGCCTCCTCCTTAAAGGGCCTTGGAATGCCTGCCTAAGCTTTAACTCTTTCAATCCCATGGACAGGGACGCCTTGGAGGGCTACAGTCCCTTGAGGTCCCAAAGTGTCAGATGTGACTGAAGCAACTTAGCACAGCACAGAACAGACAGACCCAATAATAAAGTGGAGATGACAGAGGATAGAATCAGTGAACTCTACATAATTGATCTAACCTGAACAAGAAAAGAAACTAGACTGAAAAGAAAATAAACAAAGCTGCAAAGATAATAACATCAAATAATCTGAGCTTTGTGTCATCAGAGTAGACAGACAGGGGCTGAAAGAGTTTTCAAAAAATAATGGCTGAAAACTTTCCAAGTTTGATGAAGGATATAAATTCACAAGTGCAAAAAATTGACAGGTATATCTACATGGAAAATCACAAGAAATCTACATATTAAATAAATAAAACTACAATTAATGAGTGAGTTCAGCAAGGTCACATGATACAGATCAAGACATATAAATCAATAGCAACGAGCATGTAGAAAATCAAAGTTAGAAATGTAATATCATTTATTGTTAGCATAAAAAAAAAATGAAAGGTAGTATTTAACAGGCCTTAGTTTTAAGTAGAATGACTTCTCCTACTTTATTCATAACCTTAACAAACATGTACAGGATCTATATGCTGAGTTACAAAATTCTGCTGAAAGAAATCAAAGATGTAAACAAATGGAAAGAGTCACTGTTTTCATCATGTATTTGAAGATTAAACATAATAAAGACAGTTCTCTCCAAATTGGTTTATAGGTTTAATGTAATTTCTATTGAGTTAAATAAAAAAGAAAAAGAAAAGCTTGTGTATATATAGATAAGCTTATTCTAAAGTTCATATTGCAAAAAAATTAATAAACAGAAACTTTCAACTAAATAGGATTAGCAGATCAGAAGGGGAGGCTCTCATTCCCTGTGAAAACGGCAGAGTCTTACTGGAGGTAAATTCTCCTCCTTCTTCCTAGAAGAAGAAAGACTCATCCAATGAAAAGCCATGGACTCTTTATTTACTGAGGCTTCCCAGGTGTCACAGTGGTAAAGAATCTGCCTGCCAATTCAGGAAACACAGGAGATGCTGGTTCAATCCCTGGGTCGGGAAGGTCCCCTGGAAAAGGAAATAGCAACCCTTTCTAGTATTCCTGCCTGGAAAATCCCATGGACAGAGGAGCTTGGCAGGCTACAGTCCACAGGGCTGCAAAGAGTCAAAAATGACCGAATGACTGAACACACTGTGTTTATTACAGCCCTCCCAACTTCCCTTTTCCCTCTGAAAAGCATTCTCCTTCCCTTGCCATGCAGACACTGGCCACAGATGCAGACCCAAACTACAATTCCCTGCTAATCTCAATTAAACTCATCTTTGCTGTAGAAATATCTGTTGAACTCTTTACTTCGGGTCTACAAAATATAAACATACAACTATCCCTAGAACAGCTAAAATAATCATGAAAAAGAACAAAGAGTTAGGAATCCTCATACTGAACATTAAAGCCTAATAGAAAGCTACAGTAATGAGGACTACATGCTATTGGTGGAGGTCTAGTCATACAGATCAGTGGAACAGAATACAGAGTCCAAAAGTAGATTCACACAAATTTGTTGAACTGATACTTTACAATGTGGAAAAACAATTCATTGGAGAAAGGAGAACTTTTTCAATAAAGGGTGCTGGAGCAGTTGGAAATCCACAGGCAAAAATATAAACCTCAACCTAAATATCATACTTCACATAAAAAATTTCCCTAAAATACATCAGATATTGAAATATAAAACTTAAAACTATTAAAATTTTATTAAAGAATAGGAGAAAATTTTTCAGATCTAGGACTAGGCAAGTAATTCTTATACTTGGCAATAATATTCCAATCCATGGAAGGAAAAATTGGTAAAATGGACTTCATCAAAACTAAACATTTTTGCTCTTCAAAAGACCCTGTGAAAAGAAAGACTGGGAGAAAAAAATGTGCTAATTAGAAATCCAAAAATATACAACTATCTAGAATATATAAAGCATTCCCAAAACTCAATAGTGAAAGAGAAACTTTTGTCCTACAATTTTATATCAAGTTAAAATATGCTTAAAATTAACATGGCAGTAGGCTATTTTAAAGTAAAAGAAAATGAAAATTTTCCCTTAATTCTTTTATACTTACGAATGATAAAGCAAAGATTATAGCCATAATGGGATATATAACATATAAAGATACACTGCATGTGTCAAAGAGAGCACAGAGATGGGAACAGAGTAAACAGGCTCAAATGTTTTCAATGTTTCTATATTAATATGAAATAGTATAATGCTAACTCTGTTAGACTGAAAAGTTAAGGACCTGAACTATGAACCAGAAAAACCATTAAAAATTATGTAAATAATTATAGCTAAACATCCAGTAGATTAATTAAAAGCCAGACATTTGCAGTATGGATTAAGGGGGGAAAATGCTACATATAGGCATTGCACCTTAAAATAAAGATATAGAAATACTTGAATTAATGGATGGAAAAATATATGAGGGAAACAGTGTAACAAAGCTGAAATGGAAATATCAGTATTGAGTATGATAGTCTTCAAGAAGAAATATGGTTGAACACAAATAAGGACATCATAATAATAAAATAACCACTTTATTTTGAATAAAGATAAATATACTTCATCTCACACGCAAGCAAAAGTAATGCTCAAAATTCTCCAAGCCACGCTTCAACAGTATGTGAACCGTGAACTTCCAGATATTCAAGCTGGTTTTACAAAAGGCAGAGGAATCAGAGATCAAATTGATAACATCTGTTGGATCATCAAAAAAGCAAGAGAGTTCCAGAAAAACATCTATTTCTGCTTCACTGATTACACTAAAGCCTTTGACTATGCAGATCACAACAAACTGTGGAAAATTCTTAAAGAGATAGGAATACCAGACCACCTGACATGCCTCCTGAGCAATCTGTATGCAGGTCAAGAAACAACAGTTAGAACTGGACATGGAACAACAGACTGATTANAAAGCCTTTGACTATGCAGATCACAACAAACTGTGGAAAATTCTTAAAGAGATAGGAATACCAGACCACCTGACATGCCTCCTGAGCAATCTGTATGCAGGTCAAGAAACAACAGTTAGAACTGGACATGGAACAACAGACTGATTACAAATTGGGAAAGGAGTATAACAAGGCTATATATTGTCACCTTGTTTATTTCACTTACATGCAGAGTACATCATGCTAAATGCTGGGCTGGATGAAGCACAATCTGGAATCAAGATTGCAGGGGAAAATATCAATAAAATAACATCAGATATGTAAATGATACTACCCTTATTGCAGAAAGTGAAGAGGAACTAAAGAGCCTCTTGATGAGGGTGAAAGAGGAGAGTGAAAAACCTGGCTTAAAACTCAACATNTTTTTATTGGAATATTGTTGTGTTAGGTGTAGAGCAAATTGATTCAGTTGTACATATATGTGTATTAATATCTATTCTTTTTTTCTCTTTTTTTTCCTTTTCCCATTTGGTTATTACAGAGTATTAAGTAGAGTTCCCAGTGCTATACAGTAGGTCCTTGTTGGTTGTTTTAAATATAGCAGTGTACACATGTCAATCCCAAATTCCCAATCTATCCCTCCCCGTCACCCTTTCCTCCCAACCCCAGTACTCGTAAGTTCCTTCTCTAAGTCTGTGAATCTGTTTCTGTTTTGTAAACTGCTTGTTTGTATCATTTATTTTTTTTTTTAGATTTCTCATGTAAGTGTTATGATAGTAATGAAGCACTTATGCATTCATTTTGGGGATTCATTAAGTTTTGAGTTTAGGGAAGTTTCACAAAACTCACCTGAAAAGTGCATAATTATGATTGACATATATAACAGTTCAAGTCATTGAATATAGACCAACTTTAGCAATTCATTTTATTTCATTTTAACAAATTTCATCAAAATTTTCCTAAATACTGATGCTCTAAAGATAAGGCAATATTCCACTACTTAAGTAGCCTAGTAGAGGAGAACCACATTTAAGCCTTTACAACCAAGTGATAAGGGCAATTAAAGAGGTTTATATAGGGTAGCATAGTAACACACTGAGAGATAAGTGTATTCTTTCTATGTAGGAGACAACATCTTGTTGTTGTTCAGTCACTCAGTCATGTCTGATTATGCAACCCCATGGACTGAAGCATGCCAGTCATCCCTGTCCTTCATCATCTCCTGGAGCTTGCTCAAACTCACGTCCATTGAGTCAGTGATGTCATCCAACATTCTCATCCTCTGGTGTCCTCTTCTTCTCCAGCCTTCTATTTTTCCCAGAATCAGGCTCTTTTCTAATGAATCAGCTCTACGCATCAGGTGGCCAAAGTATTGGAGTTTCAGCTTCAGTATCAGTCCTTCCAATGAATATTCAGGACTGATCTCCTTCAGAATGGACTGGTTGGATCTCCTTGCAGTCCAAGGGACTCTCAAGAGTCTTCTCCAACACCACAGTTCAAAAGCATCAGTTCTTCGGTGCTCAGCCTTCTTTATGATCCAAATCTCACATCTATACATGACTACTGGAAAAACCATAACTTTGACTAGACAGACCTTTGTCAGCAAAGTAATATCTCTGCTTTTTTAATGCACTGTCTAGGTTTGTTATAACGTTTCTTCCAAGGAGAAAGCGTTTTTTAATTTCATGGCTGCAATCACCATCTGCAGTGACTTTGAAGTCTATAGACAGTTTTATAATTTCTCTCTCTTGCCTTTCCCCTCAGCTACTGTATTTTAAAAACAACTGCTGAGAAGAGTCAAATATTCCTTCAAGAAGCTAGAGGAAGTCACGTTTCTCCCAAGTCCTATGGTTTACCAAGAGGGTTGCTCAAGGCAAAAGAAGGGCATTCTAGGTGTAGAGAGAATCAAGATATCTTCCTCTGGAGGACTTCAGAAGCATCAGCACGAGTAGCCAGCACTTTAGCCACAAGTGAGCACATTTAGAGTAAATGAGTACCATTCTTACAAGAGAAGAAACTGATATCTAAAGGTGAAGCTGTTTTCCCAATAATGTAAAGAAATGGCTCAATTCCAAAGATGTTCAGAAACAGTTTCGCTAAATAGTCAAGGCTTTTTCCCACTCATTACAAACATGAAGGCCGTATAAACAGCTGTCCAGATCTTTTCTAGAAGCAGGACCAGCAACATAATGCTGAACCCTGGGCAAACTAAAAATGCTGACCCCCTTGCTAAAAAATGCAGAATTTTAAGAGAGCATTGAATTACATGTGGTGTTCCATGCAACTGACTAAGGCCATAGAAACCAGCCCTGGCAGCGGGCAGTATCACTTTACATATTGAAGCATGCAAGCTAAATAGTTTCCATTTCTGTCCAGTACTGGAAATCACTGGTTTCAGTTCAGTTCAGTTCAGTCCAGTCACTCAGTTGTTTCCGACTCTGCGACCCCATGAATCGCAGCACACCAGGCCTCCCTGCCCATCATCAACTCCTGGAGTTCACTCAGATTCACGTCCATCAAGTCAGTGATGCCATCCAGCTATCTCATCCCGTCATCCCCTTCTTCTCCTGCCCCCAGTCCCTCCCAGCATCAGAGTCTTTTCCAATGAGTCAACTCTTTGCATGAGGTGGCCAAAGTACTGGAGTTTCAGCTTTAACATCATTTCTTCCAAAGATATCCCAGGGTTGATCTCCTTCAGAATGGACTGGTTGGATCTCCTTGCATTCAAGGGACTCTCAAGAGTCTTCTCCAACACCACAAGGTAGCAAATGCAGATCTGAGTCTTACACTCTGTCACACATCCCCTATTGGATTGGGGGCAAGTTATATTTGGTTTCCTTTCTGAAATGTGGTCATACAAATTAAATTTCCACAGCAAGTTCCAGAACCACATATGAATTGCACACATAGATTTTAGTCCAGTGAATGTACAAATAACTGAGTGCATTATAAATACTATGAGAATCTGTGACTTTAAAACCTTGCTATTAGTGTTAGAACAAGAACTATATTAATTAAACAATCTTTGTTTTTCTCCCCTGCAACTTTTGGGGTTCTTCATCCCAGATATGAGCTACCAATCATAAGTACAGATCATTTTAAAACCAGAAATGCTTACTAAAAACAAAGTTATATATTTAGGATTAAGAACATAATACCAGGACTTTTCTGGTGGCACAATGGATAGGAATCCACCTGCCAATGCAGGAGACAGGGTTCCGATCCCCGGTCCAGAAAGATTCCATGTGCTGTGGAGCCACTAAGCACCACAACTACTGAACTTATTCTCTAGGGCCTGCAAGTCACAACTACTGAGCCCACGTGCTACAACTACTGAAGCCTGCGTGCCTAGAGCCTGTGCTCTGCAACAAGAAGAGACACCACAAGGAGAAGCCTACATACTGCAACAAAGAGTAGCCCCCATGCACTGCAATTAGAGAAAGCCTGGGCAGACCAATGATGACCCACACAGCCAAAGCTAAAAAAAAAAAAAAAAAAAAGAATTATGGTATAAAAAAGAGGATTAGACAGTTAAGATGTAAAAAAGAACATAATATCATGTGTACAATATATTCCATTCAATACATACGTATTCTTCATTGTACTCTGTTGCCATTACTTTTTAGTATTCATAGGTAGATTAAGTTACATAGTGCCTAACAATTCTAAAAGTCTGTTTACTTACATTTTACCTTTTACTCTTGTACTGAAAAACAGGAGTGCCAGTTCTTGACTGTGGACCTCTCTCTGTGGGAGACCTGGCAACTTCCTTCACGGTCTGTGCATGCTAGAGAGCTGGCTTTTTCCAGTACATCATTAAAAACCTGGCACCAAAGCTCAAAGTATCTATTTCCCAGAGGCAGATCACTGTCATGCACTCTCCATTAAAAAGAGAAAACAGCAGGAGGCAAAGTTCCTCTGCCAGCACCCAGCCCTATGTCCCAAAAACATCTCTCCAGGAAATTGTAAAAGCAGGGGACTCACAGTCCTGCTGACACTGGCCTGTGAGTCCCTGCCTGCATTATGTGATGCTTGCTGCTGTGTACCCTAAACCTTTGGAAGATAACTTTTAAGTCATCATGGGACAAATAGGGGCAGGACAAATATTCATTTATTTTACCAGTGAGAAACAAAAAGTCATACAGATAAAGTGAAATGCTCAAGGTCACATTTAAAAATAATTTTATTTATTTATTTTATTTTTGGCTGTGCTGAGTCTACATTGCTGTGCGGGCTTTTTCTGGTTGAAATAGTGGAGGCTACTCTCTCATTGTGGTGTGTGGGCTTCTAATTGTGGTGGCTTCTCTTGCTGTGGAGCAAGAGAAGTTCTAGGGCACAAGAACTTCAGTAACGGTTGCACATGGGCTCAGTAGTTGTGGCTCCTGGGCTCTGGAGCACAGGCTCAGTAGTTGTGGTACACAGGCTTAGTTGTTCTGCAGCATGTGGGGTCTTCTCAGATCTGGGATCAAATCTCTGTCTTCTGCTTTGGCAGGTGGAATCTTTTACCACTGAGTCATCAGGGAAGCCCAAGGTTATATATCTTAATTGATGGGGCACTTGACCTCCCTTTTCCAGCATAAATCAGTGATGTAGGCATCTTAATATTTATAGCTAACACATCACTTACTCTATACCGGATCCCTTCACATGTACTTTATATTTATTGACACATTTAATCCTAACAAACCTCTAGGGCAGGGACCATATTACCTCATTTTTACAGAGGGAGAAATGGATGTAATGGTGTTTTCCTCAAGGTCTCATTGATAGTAAGTTGCAAAGCTGGAATTCAAATCTAGACAATCTGGATCCAGACTCCACCCTGTGATCCTCCAGCTGTACTTAAGCTCAACCTGCTGGCTCTGCAACCCTTTCCCAGCTGTCCAGGCTCTTTCTGAGCCTCATTAACGAGCTTATTCTGAGGAAAAGGAAAAGAAAGATCTCCCTGTCAAAGGTTAGCTCAGTGTTCAGGGTGGCCCCAGAAGGACAAGGCAGGGTTTGTGGGCCACATCCCAGGTTAGGGCAGAGTGTTAGGGCAAAGGCAGCAGACAGGTAGAGGGCTGTTGGGATAAGTTGTTGTTTAGTCACTGAGTCATGTCCAACCCCACAGACTGCCTGCCATGCTCCTCTGTCCGTGAGATTTTCCAGGCAAGAATACTGGAGTGGGTTTCCATTTCCTTTTCCAGGGGATCTTCCCAACTCAGGGATTGAACCCAAGACTCCTGCTTTGGCAGGCAGGTTCTTTACCACTGAGCCACCAGGGAAGCTGTGGGATGAGTCAGTAGTCCTCAATATATCAGACTAAACTCTTGATGACACTCATTTTGTCATGCCCCCCATTAGGCATTCAAAATCAGGTAGGACACCAACAAATATTCTTTGTGCAGAGCTGCCCTGTGCAATGTAGGAAGTCCAGTCTCTCTGGTCCCTGTCCATTCAGTGCCAGTAATGTTCTTACCAAAGTGACAGCCACAAGTGCCCCTTCACATGCTCCCCATTGCCAATAAGAGCACTGAGATGGTTCATTGTGTGCTGAGCATCCTACAGTAAGCAAAGCCCTCAGGTATGATCCAGACACAGGAGCTACAGGCAACTCATCTGCACATCCCTGGAGTATACCTCATATCTTTATGTACCTAGAAGCAATTCCCAATTCCTGGGGGCACCCCCTAAGTTTCTCCAAAACAAGATGTCTACGTTTCCTTCACTGCTTGTTTCACAAGCCACCAATGTATCAGGAGATTCTGGGCTCATCCATGTTGTTATAGCTTCATTGAAGGCTGAGTCCCAAGAAGCAAAAATTGAAAGCAAAATGTTTGCATAACCCTCTTTACAGGAAATAGTTAACTGGCTGGAGTGTAGAGGTGGGGTATAATTGTGCATAGATTTTTAAAGAATAGCTAAGGCAGAAGCACCCCGAGAGGTAACCAAAATAAGAAAACTGGTGAGCAGTTCTACACCAAAGTTCTTGAAGACTGTCAGAAATTAGAGACAAAATATAAATGCCAAATCTCCATGATAGAAGCAAACATTGAATGAAAAAAAGGATCAAAAATCAGGAAACATATGGAGATGGAATTTAAGAGTTAGCAGGCCAGGAACATAAGAGTAGAGATGATCTGGGATGACAGCCAGACTGTTGTATGTTTGGGGCTCATTATTATTGCTTGGTGGTGATGTTGCACAAATCTCTCAATATATAAAACACTGATGAGTACATTTTGAAAGGGTAAATGTTATAGTATGTGAACTATATATAAATAAATCTATTTTTAATATATGATTAAAATAGATAAAAATTCAAGAAGAAAGAGGCTTCCCAGGGGCTCAGTGGTAAAGAATCCACCTACCAATGCAGGAGACATGGGTTCGATCCCTGGGTTGGGAAGATCCCTTGGAGAAAAAAATGTCAATCCACTCCAGTATTATTGCCTGGGAAATCTCATGGACAGAAGACGCTGGTAGGCTATAGTCCATGGGGTCCCAAAAAAGTCAGACATGACTGGACAACTCAGCACACACATAAAAACAAAGAATGTGGCAAAGAATGTGTACCTAGTAATCTTAAGGTCCTTAGATGTTAACACTAAACACGTATACATGGAACTGAAGATGAAATGGCATCTCCAGCCAGGGCTTCTAGCAGTCACAGGTCATGACATCACAGATCTAACAGAGCAGCAGAGGATAATGTACACTAATTTTCTTTATCTGGAAAGTGTGTGTTACTCTCGGATCTTCCCAACCCAGGGATCAGAACCAGAATGTCCTGCATTGCAGCCAGATTCTTTACCATCTGAACCACCAGGGAAACCTCTTCATTTGAAAAGCAGGATCTTATCATCCTCTGGTTTGAAAGTAAGAATTCATTTTCTCCTGTGTGGTATTCAGAGTTATGAAGAATATCAAATAAGTATTAAAATCATATTTTATGAATTTAATGATATGATTCATATAAAATGATTTTTTTAAATTATCTAAAATATGTTCTTGTTCTACAATTATTTTTAAACACATATGTGTTGCAGTTGATGAATGTCTCCATTGATTTTTATTTTTTCTTACCAGTATGAAGCTGAGCCATGTCACAAGGTACTGAAGTCAATAATTTCAGACTTGGCTTAGGTCTAGCAGAGCACAAAGAGATATTAAAATAAACATATAATGGGTATAATTAAATCATTTTTAGTTTATAGCTAGTTTTGTGGTAGATGGTATCTATCATTATTTGTTCCTGGGTCCAAGAGCATTCAAAGTTTGTTGAAAACCTCTGCAGAGTAAAGGAATGGGAACATGTAAACATGATTAAATAAAACAGTGATTCTAACCTCCTCTTTTGATGTGTACCAAAGAATTGGAGAAAAACTTACACCACCAATTGACACTGAAACATTTAACAAACATGTATTCATTGTACTGTTAATGAGTTTTCAAGGTGCATTTCAAATGTTCTTGAACTCTTAATATAATTAAAATGAGGTGAAAATCAGAAAAATAGAATAAACAATATGTCCTTGGCTACAACATTTGGGCTCTTTTCCATTTAGTTGGCACTCAGTAAGTGATTATTCAAGAATTCTAGTTAGAGAAGTAATGCATTTGTCCATTAAAAGTATGTATTGGGACCTCCCTGGTGGTCCGGTGGTTAAGTCTTTACCTTCCAGTGCAGAAGATGCAGGTTCAATACCTGGCTAGGGAGCTAAGATCCCACATGCCTCGCAGCCAAAAAAACAAAACATAAAACAAATGCAGTAGTGTAACAAATTCAATAGAGACTTTTTTTCAAGTATGTATTGAATCCAATCACATGCAACCACTGTGCTAAGAACTGGGGTTATAGAGGTCCCAACTTGTACACAGTCCTTGCCCCCATTGAGCTATGAATCTGTTGGAAGACAGTATGTAAACCTACAAAGCTAATTGTAACATACTATATGAGGATGATGACAGAGAGAGGCGCTGAAAAATCCATAGAAAGAAAATTTAACACAATGGGGTTAAGAAAGAATAGCAAAAAAACTTAGAAACACTTAGGGAGTAAGACCTGAGCCAAGCATGACATAGAAGCTGTGGGCTTCCCTGGTGGCTTAGACAGTCAAGAATCTGCCTGCAATGCAGGAGACCCAGGTTCATCTCCTGCGTTGGGCAGATTTCCTGGAGAAGGGAATGGCTACCTACTCCAGTATTCTTGTCTGGAGAATCCCATGGACAGAGGAGATTGGCATGGGGTTGCAAAAGACTCAGACATGATTTACCAACTAAGCAACAAGCCAGGTAAAAGGCAGATATGGCGGCTGGAAGCAGGAGAAAATTCCAAAACAAAGAAATGAAATTAAACAAGGAGTAGAAAAAAACAAATAGCATAGTGAAAGGGAGTTTGCTACCAACTGGATTATGATGAGCATATTGTTGGGAAGTGATGGGAGCGAGGGTGACAGAGGCAGAGGAGCCATGTGTGCATTCGAGAGGGTGGCCTTCACTATTTTAACAGATTATACATCATTAAAAGCTGTTATAATGGTTATAATTTTCTGTGTTATACAACATATCTGTTACTTATCTATTTTATACATAGTAGGACGGAGGACCCTGGTGGGCTGCAGTCCATGGGGTCACTAAGAGTCGGACACGACTTCACTTTCACTTATCACTTTCATGCATTGGAGAAGGACATGGCAAACCACTCCAGTGTTCTTGCCTGGAGAATCCCAAGGACGGGGGAGCCTGGTGGGCCTCCATCTATGGGATCGCACAGAGTCAGACACGACTGAAGCAACTTAGCAGCAGCAGCAGCAGTATATCTCTTAATCTGATTAGTTCAGTTCAGTTCAGTCACTCAGTCATTCTTTGTGACCCCAAGAACTGCAGCATGCCAGGCCTCCCTGTCCATCACCAACTCCCAGAGTTCACTCAGACTCAGGTCCATCAAGTCATTGATGCCATCCAGCCATCTCATCCTCTCTCGTCCCCTTCTCCTCCTAACCCCCAATCCCTCCAAGTCCATCATCAGAGTCTTTTCCAGTCAGCTCTTCACATGAGTTGGCCAAAGTATTGCAGTCTCAGCTTTAGCATCAGTCCTTCCAATGAACACTCAAGACTGATTTTTAGAATGNTTGATGCCATCCAGCCATCTCATCCTCTCTCGTCCCCTTCTCCTCCTAACCCCCAATCCCTCCAAGTCCATCATCAGAGTCTTTTCCAGTCAGCTCTTCACATGAGTTGGCCAAAGTATTGCAGTCTCAGCTTTAGCATCAGTCCTTCCAATGAACACTCAAGACTGATTTTTAGAATGGACTGGTTGGATCTCCTTGCAGTCGAAGGGACTCTCAAGATTCTTCGCCAATACCACAGTTCAAAAGCAATTCTTCAGGATTCGGAGAAGATGGCAGAGGAATAGGACAGGGAGACCACTTTCTCCCCAGCAAATTCATCCAAAGAACATTTCAACGCGAAGGAAAATCTACAAAAAAACTTCTGAATGCTGGCAGAGGTCGTCAGGCATTCAGAATAGCAGAACATTGTCTTCAAAAACAGNCCCATCTTTGCATGAAATGTTCCCTTGGTATCTCTAATTTTCTTGAAGAGATCTCTAGTCTTTCCCATTCTGTTCTTTTCCTCTATTTCTTTGCATTGATCCCTGAGGAAGGCTTTCTTATCTCTCGTTGCTATTCTTTGGAACCCTGCATTCATTCTTATAGCTTTCCTTTCTCCTTTGCATTTCACTTCTCTTCTTTTCACAGCTATTTGTAAGCCTTCCCCAGACAGCCATTTTGCTTTTTTGCATTTCTTTTCCATGGGGATAGTCTTGATCCCTGTCTCCTGTACAGTGTCACGAACCTCCACCCATAGTTCATCAGGCACTCTATCTATCAGATCTAGGCCCTTAAATCTATTTCTCACTTCCACTGTATGATCATAAGGGATTTGATGTAGGTCATACCTGAATGGTCTAGTGGTTTTCTCTACTTTCTTCAATGTAAGTCTGGATTTCATAACAGGAGTTCATAATCTGAGCCACTGTCAGCTCCTGGTCTTATTTTTGCTGACTGTATAGAGCTTCTCCATCTTTGGCTCCAAAGAATATAATTGATCTGATTTCGGTGTTGACCATCTGGTGATGTCCATGTGTAGAGTCTTCTCTTATGTTGTTGGAAGAGGGTATTTGCTATGGCCAGTGCGTTCTCTTGGCAAAACTCTATTAGCCTTTGCCCTGCTTCATTCCGTATTCCAAGGCCAAATTTGCCTGCTACCCCAGCTGTTTCTTGACTTCCTACTTTTGCATTCCAGTCCCCTATAATGAAAAGGACATCCTTTTTGGGTGTTAGTTCTAAAAGGTCTTTTAGGTCTTCATAGAACCGTTCAACTTCAGCTTCTTCAGCATTACTGGTTGGGGCATAGACTTGGATTACCATGATATTGAATGGTTTGCCTTGGAAACAAACAGAGATCATCCTGTCATTTTTGAGATTGCATCCAAGTACTGCATCTCAGACTCTTTTGTTGACCATGATGGCTACTCCATTTCTTCTGAGGGATTCCTGCCCACAGTAGTAGATATTATGGTCTTCTGAGTTAAGTTCACCCATTCCAGTCCATTTTAGTTCGCTCATTCCTAGAATGTCGATGTTCACTCTTGCCATCTCCTGTTTGACCCTTTCCAATTTGCCATGATTCATGGACCTGACATTCCAGGTCCTTATGCAATATTGCTCTTTACAGCATCAGACCTTGCTTCTATAACCAGTCACATCTACAGCTGGGTCTGTTTTTGCTTTGGCTCCATCCCTTCATTCTTTCTGGAGTTATTTCTCTACTGATCTCCAGTAGCATATTGGGCACCTATCGACCTGGGGAGTTTCTCTTTCAATATCCTATCATTTTGCCTTTTCATACTGTTCATGGGGTTCTCAGGGCAAGAACACTGAAGTGGTTTGCCATTCCCTTCTCCAGTAGACCACATTCTGTCAGACCTCTCCACCATAACCTGCCCGTCTTGTGCGGCCCCACACAGCATGGATTAGTTTCATTGAGTTAGACAAGGCTGTGGTGTATGATCAGATTGGCTAGCTTTCTGTGATTATGGTTTCAGTGTGTCTGCACTCTGATGCCCTCTCGCAACACCTACTGTCTTACTTGGCTTTCTCTTAACTTGGACTTGGGGTATCTCTTCACAGCTGCTCCAGCAATGTGCACCCTCTGTTCCTTACGTTGGACAAGGGATTTCATACCTAAATCTCATTTCCCTTCTCCATTCTTTCTCTGTACTGGTAACCGCAAGTTTTGTTTTCTATATTGATGACTCTGTTTCTGTTTTTTCTATACATATTCCTTGTATTATTTTTCAAGTTCCACATGTAAGTGTTATCATAGAGTATCATTCTCTGTCTGACATTTCATTAAACACAATATTCTCTAGGTCTGTCCACGTTGCTGCAAGTGGCAGAATTTCATTCTTTTTATGTCTGAGTACTATTCTATTTTATACACACACACACACACATATGGGCTTCCATGGTGGCTCCGTGGTAAAGAATCTACCTGCCAGTTCAGCAGATGTAGGAGATGGACGTTCAGTCCCTGGGTTGGGAAGATCCCCTGAAGAAGGAAACAGCAACCCACTCCAGTATTCTTGCCTGGGAAATCCCATGGACAAAGGAGCCTGGCAGTCTACAGTCCATGGGGTTGCAAAGAGTCAGATACAAGTGAGTGCACACATCACAACAACCACATACTTATTACCACATCTGAATTCATTTGTCCGTGGATGGACACCTGGGTTGCTTCCATATCTCAGTTATTGTAAATAGTGCTATAATGAACAGTGGGATGCATGAATCCTTTGAATTAGTGTTTTTTCATTTGTTCTGGTTATATGCCAAGAAGGGAAATTGTTGGATCATATGGTAGTTCTATATATTTTTTTTTGAGAAACCTCCATACTGTTTTCCATATGGACTGCAGCAATTTACATTCCCACCAACAGTATACAAGGGTTCCCTTTTCTCCACATTCTTGCCAACATTTGTTATTTGTAGACTTTTTGATGATAGCCATTCTGACAGGTGTGAGATGGTATCTCATTGTTTTGACTTCATTTCTCTAATAATTACTGATGTTGAGCATTTCTTCATGTGCTGGTTAATAATTTGTATATCTTTTTTGGAAATATGTCTATTCAGACCTTTTGCCCATTTTATGATTGGGTTGTTTCTTCACATTGAGTTGTCTGTTCATGTATTTTGGATATTAGCCCTTTGTTGGTCATATCATTTGCAAATAACTTTCCCATTCTGGAAGCTGTCATTTTGTCATTCATTTTGTCATTGCTTTCCTTTACTGTGTAAAATCATTTAAGTTTCATTAGGTCCCATTTATTTTTGCTTTTATTTCTTTTGCCTTAGGAGACAGATTCAAAAAGTGTTGCTGTAATTTATGTCAGTGAGTGTTTTGCTTGTGTCTCTTTTAGGATTTTTATGGTTTGGGGTCTTACATTTTAGTCTTTAATCTGTTTGGAGTTTATATTTGTATATGGTGTGAGAATATGTTCTAATATTATTGTTTTATGTATAGCTGTCCAATTTTGCCAGTGCCACGTGTTAGACTGTCTTTTCTCCATTGTTTATCCTTGCCACATTTGTTATTGCTTTATTGTTCAGAGGGTGCATGGGTTTGTTTCTGGGCTGTCTGTTCTGTTCCATTGATCTATATATCTATTTTTGTGCTAGTACCATACCGTTTGTTATTCAGTCTGCAACCCTATGTCTTTTTTTTTTTGGAGCATTTAATCATTGACATTTAAAGTAACTATAGATAGGTATGTAATTAATGCCATTTTATTACTTGCTTTCCAGTTGTTTTTGTAGTTCTTCTTCATTTATTCTGTTTCTTCCCTTGTGGTTGACATTTTTTAGTAGTATGATTGTGCTCCTTCTTTTTTCGTTCTTGTATATCTGTTGTAGGTTTTTGATTTGTGTTTATCTTGGGGTTCATAAATGATGACCTATATTTACTTATTTTAAGCTGGTAGTCATTTAAGTTCTAACAATCCTGAATGATCTCCATTTCTTTCCTCTGCTCTCTGACATTGTGTTTTTGATGACATATTTTATATCTTTATGTTTATCCCTTAACTGTTTATTTTAGTTATAGCTATTTTTACTTTTTTTGTTGTCTTTCAATCTTCATACTGGCTTATTTAGATGGTTGATCCTATCATCTCTATATATTTGCCTTTCCTAGTGGGATTTTCCCTTTTCTATAGATTCTTCCTTCTTTTCCACTTAGAAAAGACCTTTTAACATTTCCTTTAGGGTACGTTTAGTATTGATGAATCCTTGTTTTTCTTTGTCTGAGAATTTCTGTATGTCCCCTATTCTGAATGATAATCTTGCTGAGTAGAGTATCCTAGGTTGCATGTTTTTCTTTTCAGCACTCTGAATATATCATGCTATTCCCTTTTTGTCTGCCAAGTTTCTGCAGAGAAATCAGCTAATAGCTTATGGGGATTCCCTTGTACATGACTCTTTTTTTTTTTTTTTTTTTT